>SJYX01018444.1:245483-273648 GCA_006410675.1 Oreotragus oreotragus
TGGCCACCTCATGCGAAGAGTTGACTCATTGGAAAAGACTCTGATGCTGGGAGGGATTGGGAGCAGGAGGAGAAGGGGATGACAGAGGATGAGATGGCTGGATGGCATCACTGACTCAATGGACATGAGTCTGAGTGAACTCCGGGAGTTGGTGATGGACAGGGAGGCCTGGCGTGCTGCGATCCATGGGGTGGCAAAGAGTCGGACACGACTGAGTGACTGAACTGAACAGTAGCAGCTGTTCTGCAAATAGTCTGAGAATTATTTGTTTCTCAAAACATTCTGAACTAGAACAGAGTTATGATTATTGCATAACTTAAATTTAATGGAATATCAAACTTTACTTGTAATGCCCTCACTAAGGGCCATGTGCTAGTGTTGATGGACTGAAAAAAGATTCTTAAAGTATGAAAATTAATCTAAAAACTTCAAAAAACATTTTATTTTTATATTAATAAATAATAACTATAAGAGTCTAAAAGGAGGGTCACTTAATATTTTGAGTTAACTTTATAGTCCCTATTTTAGAGGGGAGGTGATAATCATTTAGGTGTTTCTATCAGGTCTTGGGAAGAACTACAGGTAAACTGCATGAAGTATTTACCTTAGCTCGGGTTCTCTCCTCCAGGGCAGTTTCTGACACACTTTACATGCTCTCTGTATGATGTGTCAGTGTGGGCATGTATATCATGCCTGTGCATATGTATAAATTGAATTTTAGTCTGATTTTAAGATATCAGCAAGCAGAATAGGAAGGCTTCATGTCATATGATCCAAAGGATTAAAAAGGCTGTTTTGGTGATTGCAGCCATGAAATTAAAAGACGCTTACTCCTTGGAAGCAAAGTTATGACCAACCTAGACAGCATATTAAAAAGCAGAGACATTACTTTGCCAACAAAAGTCCATCTAGTAAAGGCTATGGTTTTTCCAGTGGTCATGTATGGAGGTGAGAGTTAAAGAAAGAGTATAAGGAAAGCTGAGCACCAAAGAATTGATGCTTTTGAACTGTGGTGTTGGAGAAGACTCTTGAGAGTCCCTTGGACTGTGAGGAGATCCAACGAGTCCATCCTAAAGGAGATCAGTCCTGGGTGTTCTTTGGAAGGACTGATGTTGAAGCTGAAACTCCGATACCTTGGCCACCTGATATGAAGAGCTGACTCATTTGAAAAGACCCTGATGCTGGGAAAGATTGAGGGCAGGAGGGGAAGGGGACGACAGAGGATGAGATGGTTGGATGGCATCACCAACTCGATGGACGTGGGTTTGGATGGACTCCAGGTGTTGGTGATAGACTCGGAGGCCTGGCGTGCTGCAGTTCATGAGGTCACAAAGAGTCGGACATGACTGACTGACTGAACTGAACTGAACCCTTTCCTTGCTTCCCTGGTGGTTCAGATGGTAAAGAATCTGCCTGAAAAACAGGAGACTCAGGTTCAATCCCTGGTCAGGAAGATCCCCCGGAAAAGGAAATGGCAACCTACTCCAGCATGCTTGCCTGGAGAATTCCATGGACAGAGGAACCTGGCAGGCTACAGTTCATGGGATCACAGAGATGGACACGACTGAACAACTAATCCTTTCACTTTACTCCTAAACTTACTATAATACCTTCACAGTTTTTTGTTTTTTTTTTAAGACATGGTACACCTGATTCAGTGAAATTTTTCACAGAAGCTCAAAAAGAAATACAGTGAAATCAAACTTCTCTGGTAGGTAACCCGGGTAGTAATGTACAGAACTGCCTGCCACCTCTTGTACCTGCTGTACCATCTTTATTTCTCCTCACTTTGACAGCACAGTATAGGTCTCTTTTCAGAAGAAAATTTTTGTCCCAGCAAAGGGAAAAACTATTGAGCTAACTTAACCCACTAATCCTCATTGGAATCAGCAGGGCTGGTAGAGTCCAGACTTTGCCTCTTGACAACTGTGTGACAACTGGCAAGCTGGTCTCCAAGATGTATTTCCCTCACCTATCAAAGGGAATGAACAGTCGGAATGACTAAGTTAGGCTTACTTACTATATACTACCCAGAAGTGTTGACATTATCATCAGCAGGTCATCTATACATTCATTCATTTCAGCACATATTTACTGAGGACTACTATGCTCCAGAAACTATTCTGGGTCCCAGGAAGTCAAAGATAAAAGTAAAATCCTTCCCTTGTAGAACTCTGATAGTGAGCAAGTCATGCAAAGTTGTTTGAGGGAATCAGGGAAAACCTCTGAGAGTGTGTGCATAGTACCTAGAAAAAATGGGCACACAAAGCTGGTAATTTAGGTGGTGCAATGAGAGGAAAAAGGCTGTTCCATCCTTTGAGGACAAAGCACTGCAAGGACAGGTGGTCCTCTCAGGGTCTTGGGCATCTGATTAAAGCTTTTCACGTGTTGAAGAACAGAGTGCTCCTCAAGGCTCTCCATAAACCCGGTTGCAGTCTCTATCATTGCACTTCTACAGCACATTACAATTTCTGCGTATTTGTCTGTCTTCACCACTACCTTGGGAACTGTTTTATATTATGTCTCTAGTCATTTACTGACAAATAAATGACATACACTTACTATGTATTGAATGAAGGAATGGATGGATGATTTAATGAAGAAATAGGAAGAAACAGTAAATATAGAAGAGATATAACAGCAAGAAGACAGTGTTTTTCTTACTTCAAAGTATATTTTGGATCCTGTTCAATATACTGATGATAAATATCCTCCAACAAAGTCCTTTAGGTAAATATGCAAAGCAAATCCTTTCAAGATTATGAATTAAGATAGAGTATCTTTCTCTACCCTAATAAGAGCAGAGGTTTTGGAAATATGTCCCTAGTTCTCTCTCCACAGTATTTGAACATAGATGATGTGTACCATCTGTGTCCTTGGGACTTTGGAAGATGGTTCCTCAGTTATTCCCATGAGCTTGCAGTATGTGCCTTCAACATGTAATCTGTAAAAGGCAAGAATTTATGAACAAATGGGATATCCTAGGAATGAGCAGAGGGTAAATGGAAAACTGCGTGTGAAATAGGGATAGGACATGTGGGGGTTGGAAGCGGTCTGTACAACCGGGTTTTCATCTTTTATGGACCTGGGAAACAGAGTATCTTTGGGAGAAAAGAGCTTAGGCATATATAGTTTTGGTTTAACAAGCTCACAAATCAATCTGATTATTCAGCCATTCAACTAGGATCTGCTTTACATCTCATAAACAAACACTTCTGGTTTTACCTTTTTGGGTTCTGGCATATTATTAATATAAATAGTGTAGATTCCACTTTTATTAAAACCAGCTTGATATACATCTGCACAGTCTCTAAATGGCTTTTCTTCCTCTTTTTTTCCTCCCTTTAGTAAAACTGCAAAAAAAAAAAGATCACAATATGTGAATATCAGTACCATTAGTTCCCAAATGGACTTCAAGTATAGCCAAGCAAGTCTTCATTTCCTCCAAACAAATGTCAATGTTGCATTTATTGAAAAATCAATCATAGGAACAATGCTAAATTTTGAAGTGACAGAATTACAAAAAACTATAAGAAAAATGTGATTAATTTATAACTGAGTATTTTCTCATATTTGGCTTAATTTCTTAGATCTTGTTTTTCTCTATCACTTTCAGAACATCAACTCAATAGAGAAATAACCTGATCATGAAGTACTGACATTGGTAACAATTATGTCAACGTTTCTGCAATATTCCTAAAACCTTCTTAGCTACATTTTACAGGAGAGTTTGAAAAATGCTACCATTTTTGGAGCAGGAAGAATTGAAGATAAATTCAAATATAAAAATACAATATAAAGGTTTTATATGCTAAAAGAAGGATGTACTATTTTTCTGGGGCTTTATATTGAATTTCTTCTAGAATTTTTGAGTTTTAGAAAACTCTCAAAATAAAAAATAGACATCTCTGATCCAATTTAAGTATCTAGAGTGAAAGGGAAGTGAACTTTGATTTTTATTTAATGGTCTGAAGTTAAGCTATCAGGTAGATGACATAAAAATAGAAGAACAAAAATCAGTAAGATTTGAAATTAAGTTATATAAGTGGAAGAGCTAAATAGGGGCTGGAAGTCTAATAGAAAAAGAAATTTAATTAGAGATAGTCTCTACTGGGAGGAACTTTATTTCATTCACTGGTCTTCACCATTATTTTTTTATTTTTATTTTTTTAATTATGTGGGTTTTTTTTTTTTTTACACGAACTCCCAAACATGAAACTTTATTTCATTCACTGATCTTCACCATTATTATTATTATTTTTTTTAATAGAAAAAGAAATTTAATTAGAGATAGTCTCTACTGGGAGGAACTTTATTTCATTCACTGATCTTCACCATTATTAAATTCTTATTATGAGATAAAAATATAAAGATGATTCATTTAATAGTTTTTAGCTAAAAATATATGCAGCATATATAGAAATTATTTATGATTTAGTATTTTCTAATAAATATACATTATTCTAGCAATTTGCTTCATTACCCTTTTCTTGAAGTTAAGCTTCAGAATATTTTATAATTTTGCCCTTAAAGCCTCTAGTTGTTTAATCATCTGCTTTAAATCACTCTGAGACACAATGATATTTTAAAATAATAATATCAAAGGTAAACTATGAATCAGTGCTTTTAAATTGATTTTAAATGTTCTAACAGTCTAAAATACTAACCTGATTTCAATTTGACACACAATGTTACTACTTTATATGTAATTAAAAATGAACAGTCTAATCATTATAGGAAGAATGGCTATCTCAATAAAAATTTTTCAAATTTTCAAAAATAACTATGATTCAAGTAAATGAAATATCCATGTCAGATATGTTGCCATAACAAAAATACAGAATTATAACATTTAATAGCATTATAGTTCTCTATATAGCTCACGTTTACACTAATGATTTTGCTTACTTATACTAAAAAGTACCTCTAAATATCATCATCACAATTGGAATATCAACACAAAATAAGTAATCAGAGGACTAACAGTTCATATGCTAGTAAAGAAGCACTGCACAGAATGCATGCAGATAGCAATTAAAAATGAGAATTCATGTACTCAAAAGCCATCTTTTAATTGGCATTGGGCATGTCAATGGATTATATAAAGGTCTTTTTTTCAAAACATCAGGGCATTTCACTTGTGCTTTACTTACTTTAAGCTATCTGGACTATTATTTTTCTAAAATAAACTTTCCTAAATTGTAAATGCTTGTTCTTCTGTTGAAAAATTAAAAATAACCAAAACAGATGCACTAAAAAAGGGATGTAAAGAAATAGTAACTAAAATTTATAATCCCATGAGAGGATGCACAACACAGGAAGATGTGGTCAAGAGGAATTTAACGGTAAACCCACTTTTCCTTTTTGGGTTAGAGATGGAGAAAATCAGTTCTCTAAAGAAAGAGAAAACTCTTCTGTGTTAAATGTACCACTGCCTACCCTCCCTTGTTTAGTTATGTCAGGCGAATACATTTCTTTCCCACTTCTCTCCCACTTCCCTTCCCTTTTCTTTTCCTCTTCAGGATGATGTGGGTGGAGGTTGTTGTATGGAAAGAGGGAAGTTATTTCACACACATTTTCAAAAACACAGAAAAAAGGAAAAGTTAGATATTGTCTTATTTTCTGGAAACTAATTTATAAAATGATATTCAAGCTCTGAATGTAAGTCTTATAACTAGAGAGATGGTTTGAGGAGTCTACCATAAAAGGTACAAGTAGTACCTTGAAAAAAGTACAAAGAACTGAAATACACTTTTCAAGAAATGTAATAGAAAAAAAGCCTATTTGAAATGACCAAGGTTTTGACTGAGCAGCATAGAGAACACAGCTGAGATTAGAAAGCATCCATTTGAATGGCATTAAACAGCTTCACTTTAGTGTTTGCAATCTAAAAGTGGGGGTGAGAACCTGAGTAAACATCCTCCCTTGGGTCAGGCTTTACCCATCAAGGGGCTACTGCATGAAAGGACGGTGGAAGGAAGGCACCAGCAATTCCACCTGAACCGTTCCTTCATGTCTCACTCTCAGACTGAAGATAGGAAGAAAGAAGAAGGTTAGGAGGAGGCAGATAGTAACGGAGGGGTACAATTAGATGGACATGTTGTTGTAGTTATGGCACCATATCTGATATAGATATTTCATTTTCTTGAAATACAGCCTGGTGTTTTTGAAATACTGAACACATTATTTCCAGAAAGATTAGACTGCTTGGGGCTTCCCTTGTAACTCAATTGGTAAAGAAGCTGCCTGCATTACAGGAAACCTGGGTTAGGAAGATCCCCTGGAGAAGGAAATGGCAACCCACTCCAGTATCCTTGCCTGGAAAATCTCATGGACAGAGGAGCCTGGTGAGCTGCAGTCCATGGGGTCGCGAAGAGTCAGACACGACTGAGAGACTAACAGAACACTTTTACTTACTTACTTATTAGTAACAGAATCCTTGACATTTTGATCCNAACCCACTCCAGTATCCTTGCCTGGAAAATCTCATGGACAGAGGAGCCTGGTGAGCTGCAGTCCATGGGGTCGCGAAGAGTCAGACACGACTGAGAGACTAACAGAACACTTTTACTTACTTACTTATTAGTAACAGAATCCTTGACATTTTGATCCAGACTACACTTAGAATACTACAGCATTTGAAAGCAATTTAAAAGTTTAATTCAGAGCTTACCTTTATATCTGTATAATATTCTATGGTCTGATGACCCCTTCTATAGGAGTAGATTGATTTTCAGTTCCTCTTGCTTTCCTTTTAATGTATAAAGTGGGGTGCTTATGAGGCAAGTATGTGAATTACATAACAGAGTGATTGAATTATAGTAAGTACCAAGAAATGGTAGTTAGTTAGTGTTATGGTGAAAATATCATTGATGGCAACACTGTATAATTTTCTTTCTTATGGAAAAGACATTCAGGCTGTGGAAGGCTAGCCAATCTACCACACATGTGGGTGAAGGCTATTGTGTGGGAAGCAGGAAGCTCTTTCACACATATTTTCAGTAACACAGAAAAAAAGGAAAAGTTGGGTATGATGGATGTTGAGTGGAGTGGTGGATACTACTGTCTTCCATTCTCAAATCCAAATACTGCAGTTGACTAAACACAGCGAAGTTGTATTTGACTTGGTTACATTTAGGACTATATCAAGTTGGCCTCTCCCTGTCAGAGTTGGGTAACTGGATTATTTCATTCATTGACTACATCAGGTTAAATCACTAAGTCAAAGAAACCCAGTAATCTAATCTCGCTGTATGTGCATAGTCACTCAGTCATGTCTGACTCTTTGCAGCCACATGGACTGTAGCCCACTAGGCTCCTCTGTCCATGGGGATTCTCCAGGCAAGAACCCTGGAGTGACTACCATGCCTTCCTCCAGGGGATCTTCCCAACCCAAGGACTGAACCCAGGTCTCCTGCGTTGCAGGCAGATTCTTTACTGTCTGAGCCACCAGGGAAGCCCAATCTTGCTGTATAATATAAGCTTTNCCTGGAGTGACTACCATGCCTTCCTCCAGGGGATCTTCCCAACCCAAGGACTGAACCCAGGTCTCCTGCGTTGCAGGCAGATTCTTTACTGTCTGAGCCACCAGGGAAGCCCAATCTTGCTGTATAATATAAGCTTTATCTATTAAGAATTAAAAATTATTTCAGGTGAAATGATATATTATATGTATACCAACATGCTGCTTGTAGAGATTTTAATCTTATAACTCCAATTTTCATGACTATTTTCTTTGTCAAATATTGGAGAAAATAAAATTTAGTGTTATTATTAGATACTATAAAACTAGAGATAGTAAACATTTTAAAACATAGAAAGACCATAACAAAGATGAATTAACTGAACAAGATAAATGATCAGAAACAAGGCAAAATTTTTGTAGGAGATCTTGAGATTCAATAAGATGGAAGATAATGCCTGGAGGAATATAAGATAAATGGCAAGAGATAAACATGAAAAACCTGATGGAAGAAGATAAAAGAAGCATCAACTGGACAGAGCAGGGAGGGGGGATCTGGACATATGATATGGTGTTTTAGTTTCTGAAAATGTAGTTTAACTTGTTATAATAATACACTGGTTTAAAGCATAAATTAAAAAAAAAAAGATCTTTACCTCAAAAAGTTCCTTCTTTGACCACATACTCTTGTATTTCTTCTCCCATTCTTTAATTCTTATGAGTTTGTCTTTCTTTTTAGAGTCTAGATCCCCACCATTACTATCTGCCTCCTCCTAACCTTCTTCTTCTTTCTTCCTATCTTCAGTCTGAGAGTGAGGCATGAAGGAACGGTTCAGGTGGAATTGCTAGTGCCTTGCTTCCACCGTCCTTTCATGCAGTAGCCCCTTGTATGGGTAAATCCTGACCCAAGGGAGGATGTTTACTCAGGTTCTCACCCCTACTTCTAGATTGCAAATACTAAAGTGAAGCTGTAAGTAAAGTCACTCAGTCGTGTCAGACTCTTTGTGACCCCGTGGACTGCAGCCCACCAGGCTCCTCAGTCCATGGGATTCTCCAAGCAAGAATACTGGAGTGGGTTGCCATTTCCTTCTCCAGGGGATCTTCCCAACCCAGGGATCGAACCCAGGTCTCCCGCATTGGAGGCAGATGCTTTAACCTCTGAGCTGTAATACCATTCAAATGGATGCTTTCTAACCTCAGCTGTGTTCTCTATGCTGCTCAGCCAAAACCTTGGTCATTTCAAATAGGCTTTTTTTCTATTACGTTTCTTGAAAAGTGTATTTCAAATCTTTGTACTTTTATCAAGACTAAATCTTATTCCTGTCTTCTCTCACTATTTATATGTGACCTTTTTTTTAATGCTTTGGTATGAAGATTGAAGACATTTGAAATAAGTCTCCCTTGCCTATCTTTCCCCTTGCCTTTTTTGTTGACCTCTCTTAGTCCCCTTTTCTATTTCTCTAATTGTCCTTTCTCGTTCCTCTTCACAGGGTTCTGTTCCTCTCTTCACCTACCAATAGATGTTCCCTAACATTCTATTGGATTTCTGTTCCTTTTCAATTTGCTCTTTTTGCAAACCATCTTCCATGGCTTCAAACGTTTACACCAATTTGTAAAATACAAGCATTTCTGACACTGTGTGTTTGCTGTCCTCATGACTTCTAGATTCACATTTCTACGTTGAGCAGTTCCTAATGCTACTCCAACTTCATTTGTTTAATGTTATCTAATATTCTCTCCAAAACCGATGTTGTCTTATTGATCCCACTACCTTCCCTCTGTTGTCATCATTAAAAATTGGTAAAAGCCTAAACATAAAATGGGCTTCCCAAGTGGCTCAGTGGTAAAGAATTTGCCTTCCAATTCAGGAGACACATGTTCAACCCCTGGGTATTCTTGCCTGGGAAATCCCAGGCCTGGCAGGCTATAGTTAATGGGATTGCAAAAGACTAGGACACGACTTAGCAACTAAACAACAACAAACACAAGACAAGTAGACTGACGTTCTTAAATTGGTTTCTCAAATAAAAAGACTGCCTCTTACTCCTTCTTAGCTTAACCCATCCTATAATGACAATTTCAGTAAATACTGATTAAACATCTGCTATTTGCATGACTTTTTCTAGACAGTGGAGATATAGACGTAAGAAAACCAAAATCTGCCCTTAATGTGATCACTGTCTGGTGAGAGGAAGGCCCATTTGTAGGTCTTCCATGATATCTCAAAATAGCTAAAACCACGGGTAGTATCCTCCACGATAGGGAAAATCCAACTCAAGCTTGCTTAAGTTAAAAGATAATTTACTGAATCATGTAACTGAACAATCTAGGATGGAGCTTTAGGGAAAGGATGATCAGGTTTCAGTATGATCAAGAACAGGTTTCCTTATTTTTTTTTTTGACCCCCTTGTTGTTGGCTCTTTACCTGGTTACAAGATGGCTAGAAACAGCTTCTCAGTCTAATGTAACCAGTTTAAATATAAGACCAAACACAGGTAATGCACCCCATTACTGTTTTGCAGGTAAGCATCAAGCGCATTGACAGTAGGCACAGAGACTCCATGCTATTTCTGACCAGTAGACTTGACTTGGGGAAGGTTGTTCAGAAGAGATAACATCTGAATGACTAAAACATGTAAAAAAGCTCTCTGAACTAAAATTTAAGAGCTTTACCCACACCAATATCAGTAAATAAATCTAGAAAAGCCTGACAAAGGAGTCATTATTCATTCCTTATCTATACAACCAAATCTCTGTGATCTAACAGAGACACAAGCAGGTGCATGTCTGTCTTTCACCAGCCAACATTGAGTCAATAAGCAATATAAGATACTGACTCTAGCAGCTGTTAACTTTATCTGGGCCTTCCCTTTCATTTGCTCAACCAATTTCAATCCAGATGGCATGTCTGCCACCAGGCCAATTTCAAGGAAGAACTGTGAAAGCTAAGGCAGAGGGTCACTTCAATTCAGATGAACCCTCAAGAGAAAACTTCCTGGAATGTGGAATTGGTAATTCTGAGTCTCAAAAAACCTAGCAGAGAACACAGAAGACAATTAGTCTTGCTTCCAGAGACAATATAAAAAACAGGAGTCCTTGACGCTACTTATTTTCTAAGTTGCTATAAAGGGATCAATTCTTCAATTACTCTTTTTAAATTTTACATGTGGCTAGTTATTCATATCTCTCCAGTATTTAGAAAACATCAGAATGTATGCAGATCACATTATTGGTTTAAGGATGTTCCTTGTGGTATATATTTGGCTATTAGCATTAAAGAGATGGCAGTACTAGGAACTGACCTTAGCCTGTGATTTTCAACACAACAGGTCATTGAAGGTAACTGAACATACAATGAGTAAAACTGCATCTTTGGCAAGGTGCAAACAAGCAAGACTGATTAGATTCTTTATTTTTCAGTTGTGGGGGCATTTTGTGGAAAAGCCATCTGAAGAAATTCCCTGATATCCTAATTAATTTGAAAGGACTTTTAGAAGTGGGAGAACGCAATATTTTAAATTTCAAGGGTGTAGAAATTTTTTAAAGGTTTGCAGGCAATATTCAATATTTCAATATTTTGTGGGTGGGTAAAGATGACTTCCCAATGATTTCATAAATATACATCACATGTGTATAGCTATATAAACACATAAGATCGTTAAGTTTATAAATTAAAAGCTTCAAAATTAGTCTTATTTCATAAAAGATATATGCATATGAACCTAATATTTGTGGGTTGATATCTACATGATTGTTTTCAACCTACAAAAACGCAATTACCTATGGTTAGTCTAATACATATGTAATATAAATTGCTATGTCACAAAATAACAAGTATATATTTATAAATACTTTGAAGTCTTCAGTTAATTAGCTAAAGGCTTCCTTTTGGAGACTCTACTACTCCTTTTATTCACAGTCTGTTAACTGGGTATAAGGGAACATTTGAATATTTTTTACTTGCTGCATTATAATTTTAATTAAATTTTTGTGAAAAAACTTTTTACTCTCACTTCTTTACATGTATATATTTTGTAGATAATGTATAAAATCTTAACTATCATCTTGGTGGAACTTTAATAATTGTGATCAAATCAATCAGCTTTAATTAAATACTATGTGCTTAACTCTGAATTTCTTGCACTAAGTATGCGTTATATGTTTCAATTCATACTCATAAACATCTTATGAGATGGATTTATTAACATGTCATTTTATATATGAGAAACTGAGGTTTTGAGATGCTAACTTCACCAAAACTTATAAGTAGTTTAAGTCTTTAACTGTAAGGCCAAAAATCTTAACTACTTCTTACTGACTTCTAAAGTAATCTCAGATTCAGACAGACTCTAATACATCATTTGTCACAGTGTGCTTTCCCAGCGATACTTATTTTAACTGCAAAGGTCCCACCCACCTAAGGTCTTAGGTGGGTCATGAATAAGCACATGCCTTAATTATGAATGGGTACAAGCTCGTCTCATGGAAGCAGGAAATATGGAAAGAATGACAGGATGCAGAAATGACAAGAAAGAAGATGAAGATACGCTGAGATAAAGATAGAAGAGAGGTATGCTGCTAAGTCGCTTCAGTCATGTCCAACTCTGTGCGACCCCACAGATGGCAGCCCACCAGGCTCCCCCGTCCCTGGGATTCTCCAGGCAAGAACACTGGAGTGGGTTGATATTTCCTTCTCCAGTGCATGAAAGTGAAAAGTGAAAGTGAAGTCGCTCAGTCATGTCCGACTCTTAGCGACCCCATGGACTGCAGCCCACCAGGCTCCTACGTCCATGGGATTCTCCAGGCAAGAGTACTGGAGTGGGGTGCCATTGCCTTCTCGCAGAATTTTCTGTAAGATGGGAGCTCTCAGCAGAAATGTGAAGCAGTGATGGCCCTCAACTTCAAAAGAAGAGGATTAGGAAGTAAGAGGTCCCTGAGCAGCCACACTGAATTTAATAATGTGCGTACCCTACAAGACATGCTGATCAGGATTTTTCCCCATTAGTTTTACATATTATAAAGCCTAATTACTTGATCCTCCAGCCTATGAACCATTTGCTAGAAGCTACAAGTTTAGAGGAAGGCTGGTTGGGAAGGTTGAGAATGGGCATGTGTGTATGTTTGTGCTCATCTTCTAGAATTAGGCCAAGGAAGAATGAGAAAATTGATAATTAAAAGTTCTTTTTGTTCTTATGAGGAAACTATCGATTTTTTAAAGTAGGCAAAAATAAGAAATGTTAATAGTTTAGGCAGTATATAAGGGATAAATTATATACATTTAAAAAGGCATCATAGTAATGTGGTACAAATTAATTTATGCTGATGATAATTAAATTATTTTTAAAAGCTTTAATTTTATTTAGTATTATTATAGGAAAAACAGAGAAGAGGATGAAAATATTGCACAAAATTTACCATCATAATATTTTTAAATGTTCTTAAAATTTTATTACTTAAAGAGACACATTATTTAAGAATATATTGCTGCTGCTGCTAAGTCGATTCAATCGTGTCCAACTCCGCAACACCAGAGATGGCAGCCCACCAAGCTCCTCCATCCCTGGGATTCTCTAGGCAAGAATACTGGAGTGGGTTGCCAGGTCTTTCTCCAATGTATGCATGCATGCTAAGTCACTTTAGTCGCATCCAATTCTGTGCAACCCCATGGACAGCAGCCCACCAGGCTCCTCTGTCCACGGGATTCTCTAGGCAAGAATACTGGAGTGGGTTGCCATTTCCTTCTCCATTTAAGAATATATTACTCATTACATATAACTGTAGGTAAATATAGACATTTTAATAATATTGAGACATGCATAATATACAGAAAAGATTAAATCCATGTGGACATGCATAGTACCCTATGTCACAGATGGATTGCTAATTTTACNCAGGCTCCTCTGTCCACGGGATTCTCTAGGCAAGAATACTGGAGTGGGTTGCCATTTCCTTCTCCATTTAAGAATATATTACTCATTACATATAACTGTAGGTAAATATAGACATTTTAATAATATTGAGACATGCATAATATACAGAAAAGATTAAATCCATGTGGACATGCATAGTACCCTATGTCACAGATGGATTGCTAATTTTACGGTGCTTTTTTCAGTATGGAATAATGAAATGTGAAGTAATTCTATATAGTATTATTTTAATTTGATTAGTGTATTTAAATAAATTTTTGAACACCCTGCTAATGTGAAGTGACTCAATGTATATTACATTACATATTACACTTAGAGCAACTAAGAATAAAAAAATTATTAAAAGTTGAAAATGAATTTACATACAGTCTTTGTTTACTCAAATGAGCATTCACTTTTTATAAAATTCATTCCTGTGTTTTCCCTTTAGGCATCCTGATGGGCAGTTACGAGTGCTACATGATCCTTGTTATTTGTTCAGAAGGTCATTTCATTAACAAATATATCTCAGGTGTTTCATGTGTGTTAATTTCCCATGTAATGTTTTCAGTCTGGCTGGAATATATTGATTTTCAACAAAACGTTCCTCACGCATGTGGGAAGACTTAAAGGGCATCTTTTGTGCTTTGAGTGGACAAATAATTTCAGCAAAAGCCATTAGAAAAGGAATGAAAGGGCTTGGGCAATGTTGTAAACATGCAGAGTAGTTGCAACATGCTTATGAAAATTGAAAACATCAACAAAAAACCCCAAAGCTTATCACTTTGAAATTTTAAATAAGCAAAGGCTGACACCATAGTTGTGTCACTTTGACTCTTGTGGTGAGATACACTTGAATACTACTTTACCAGTCATGATATACATGAGATTATACTCTAACTTTGGTTTCTTCAGTCCTTATGAGTGACACCAAGAGAAGATATGGAAAGATTGATGGGAGTCATAAAATGCATGGCTTTGGAGAGTGGTATTTTCATGTTAAGCAACCTGGCAGCAGCGCTGGAACTAGAACTCAGGTGCACTTACTCCTCTTCCTTCTAGACCAACATGCCTTGCCCTCTCGAGGGCATTTGTCATAGCTGCTCCAAGACACTGGTGAGGAGTTCATCTCAGTCTAAGTCCTGTTCTAGGGACAAGGGCTGGATTTATTATGGTTGAGATTTGGTTTATTTGTCTACTTATCAGTGTGTTTGTGGGGCCAAAGCAACTGGCAAAAACTTTCTTTAGGATAAAATCTCCATTTAAAATTAAATCCACAGTTCAGATACATTGTTTTAAAGGAAATCACATTGGTTATGAAAACAGAAGATTCACACCTAAAAACAATCAATTATGAGTACTTTCAAAGACATGATAAAATTAAAAAAGGTTTAACTTAAACAGTATTAAATTTACTAATTTATCATAAATGAACGAAAAATGTTATGATTTATTTATCTATTCTTGGTAGGTCACATAGTGTGATTGGTAGTGTAATTCCTTGCCAGAGACAGTCCCACTTAGAATGCGAATACCCAAGCCAGAAGTAGGTTAAGATTGCAATGTACTTAGAAGCAGTCATGTTGGTATTTGAAAGAGTGAAAGTCGCTCAGTCATTTCTGACTCTTTGAGACCCCATGGACTATAGGGAATTCTCCAGGCCAGAATACTGGAGTGGGTAGCCTTTCCCTTCTCCAGGGGATCTTCCCAACCCAGGGATCGANCTGACTCTTTGAGACCCCATGGACTATAGGGAATTCTCCAGGCCAGAATACTGGAGTGGGTAGCCTTTCCCTTCTCCAGGGGATCTTCCCAACCCAGGGATCGAACCCAGGTTTCCCACATTGCAGGCGGATTCTTTACCAGCTGAGCCACAAGGGAAGCCCAAAGGGTATTCTTCGGTTGAAAATAAATGATGAGCTCCCATAAGAAGCTGAAAATGTTTCATGCAAAGATGGGCACAATAAATGACAGAAATGGTATGGACCTAACAGAGGTAAAAGATATTAAGAAGAGATGGCAAGAAGAACTGTACAAAAGAGATCTCGATGACCCAGGTAACCACCATGGTGTGATCACTCACCTAGTGTCAGACAGCCTCCAATGCAAAGTCAAGTGGGTCTTAGAAAGCATCGCTATGAACAAAGCTAGTAGAGGTGATGGAATTCCAGCTGACCTATTTCAAATCCTAACCGATGATGCTGTGAAAGTGCTGCACTCAACTTGTCAGCAAGTTTGGAAAACTCAGCAGTGGCCACAGGACTGGAAAAGGTCAGTTTTCACTCCAAACCCAAAGAAAGGCAATGCTAAAGAATGTTCAAACTATCACACAATTGCACTCATTTCACAAGCTAGCAAAGTAATGCTCAAAATTCTCCAAGCTAGGCTTAAATAGTATGTGAACCGAGAACCTCCAGATATTCAAGCTGGACTTAGAGAAGGCAGAGGAACCAGAAGTCAAACTGCAAACATACGTTAGATCTTAGAAAAAGCAAGAGAATTTCCAGAAAAACATCTGCTTCATTGACTAAGCTAAATCCTTTGACAGTGTGGATCATAATAAACTGAAAAATTATTAAAGAGATGGGAATACCAGACTATTTTACCTGCCTCTTGAGAAATCTGTATGCAGGTCAAGAAGCAACAGTTAGAACTGGACATGGAACAACTGACTGGTTCCAAACTGGGAAAAGAGTATGTCAAGGCTGTATATTGCCACCCTCGTTATTTAACTTACATGCAGAGTACATTATGTGAAACACCAGGCTGGCTGAAGAACAAGTCAGAATCAAGACTGCAGGGAGAAATATCAATAATCTCAGATATGCAGATGACATCACCCTATGGCAGAAAGTGAAGAGGACTAAAGAGGATCTTGATGAAAGTGAAAGAGGAGAGTGAAAAAACTGGCTTAAAACTCAGCATTCAGAAAACTAAGATCATGGCATCTGCTCCTATCACTTTGTGGGAAATAGATGGTAAAACAATGCAATAGTAAGAGACTTTATATTTGGAGGCTCCAAAATCATTGCAGAACCTGCTAGAAAATCATTGCAGAACCTGCTCCAAAATCACTGCAGCCATGAAATTAAAAGACACTTGCTCCTTGGAAGAAGAGCTATGACAAACCTAGACAGTGATAAAGCAGAGACATTACTTTGCCAACAAACGTCTGTCTAGCCAAATCTATGTTTTTTCCAGTAGCCATGTTTGGACCATAAAGAAGGCTGAGTGCCAAAGAATTGATACTTTTTAACTGTGGTGTTGGAGAAGATTCTTGAGAGTCCCTTGGACTGCAAGAAGATACAACTAGGCAATCCTAAAGGAAATCAGTCCTGAATATTCATTGGAAGGACTGATGCTGAAGCTGAAGCTCCAATACTTTGGCCACCTGATACAAAGAACAGACTCATTAGAAAAAACCCTGACCCCGGCAGATTGGAGGCAAGAAGCGAAGGGGATGACAAAGGATGAGACAGTTGGATCGCATTACCGACTCAATGGACATGGGTTTGAGCAGGCTCTGAGAAATGGTGAAGGACAGGAAGCCGGGCATGCCGCAGTCCATGGGGTCACAAAGAGTCGGACCCGACTGAGTGACTGAACAACAAGAACATTAAAGTTTCTTTGCATTTGACTTTTAGAAAAATCTGCTAAAAAAAAAAATCAATATATTGTTTATAGATAGTTAAACCTAACTGATACAGGGTTTATTTTGTCACTCTTCTTAAAGCATAAGTGGAAAAGAACCAGGTGGCGCTAGTGGGAAAGAGCCTGCCTGTCAATTCAGGAGACGGAACACGCTGAGGGTTTGATCCCTGGGTCAGGAAGATCCCCAGGAGTAGGGAACGGGAACCCACTCCAGTATTCTTGCCTGGACCATCCCATGGACAGAGGAGACTGACAGACTATAGTCCAGGGTTTGAAAAGAGTCAGACACGACTGAAGCGACTTAGCACCTATGCAAAGCATATAAGATTTTTTGATAAAGGTTTCATTCTATGGTTGCTGTGATGCATGCATACTGAATGATGTTAACAGAGTATTTTTCCTTACTTTCTGAGTTATTATAGGTGCTATTTGGTTTAGTATAAAGTACCACATCTTATTTGTAACTGGTATCCACTGACCCATTTTGTCCCTGGACTTAGGGGAAAAAACTTGAATTTGACTTGAGTATGGATGAACCCAGGGAAATGATTTAGTTAAAATTCTATTAAAAATATTTTGTGTTTCTTTGTTTTAGCCAACCAGGCCATTAAAGCACAAAAGAAGAAGGAATGGAGTTTGTTCATAGCAATGTTAGAACATCAAGGCAACACTTTTTTCATGGCCTTTCACCCCGGTAACTTCCAGGCCCAGCTGGAGTTGAGGGATACCCCTCTGCATTTTAGAGAGTTTGTTTTCTGAAACTGAAACTGTAATTCCAAAAGAGAATTAACCACAAAATTTCAAATTTCCCCCAAAAGATGTGATTTAGTAATAGTTCATGGGAGAGGTCAAGGACTGTATTATTTCTTATTCTGTTATCATTATTTTGGCTATCTTCTATTCACACAATTTTTTTAACAGAAATTATGACTTTTCAAAAGGCCGATAACATGCTCCACCAAAAAGGAGAAACATACCATTTCCAAAAATAAATAGTCACTTTCCCCTTAAGCCATTAGGTTTTGTGAAAGGAAGTGCTAGAAGTGTGGTTCATTTTAAGGAAACTGTAAATGTTTGACATGTAATTTTCTGTCAAGATAAAGCATTCCCCTCATTAAATGGAAACAAGTGCTCACTGTAGTGTTCAGCAGATGACTTCCTGTATTTTTCTTTCTCTTTCTACCTAATGTTAAATTGTGCATTACAAGTAGTCAACGAGAAACCAAATATTTTACTAAGTCAATAAAAATGATATTTTCTATTTTTATCAATGTTTATATGAGTGACATTCAAAAAGTTTTAATTTCCTCCCATCACTTGTGATGTTTTTAAGAGTTGTTCTTAACTCAAGGGACTTGCAGAAGTTCAAGCTGTCTCATCCCTTGACTGAATGATTTACTTCACAAACTCAATAGACACTGCACGGGAGGTAAATTCTTTTCAGATGGTAGAATTATTCTGAGAACAGAGCCAAATGTCCCCTCAGCACTGCAAAGGAAGCAGATGCCTCATTTCCCCTTTTCAGAAGGCCAGAAGCCTGAAAATAATGATCAAACGTTCCGTACCATTGCAATCAGCCCCTGGGAAAGACACATTAAACCAAATAATTGAGATCGCTTAAAAATTTGTAGTATCAGTCATTATCTCTTTCAGATGCTATGAAAGAAACTTTTAAAATGAACTTCAAGAGAAGCTTCTTATGATTTGAAATTTTTATACTTAATATTAAGGAGCTTAAGCATATAAATATGCTCTTGTCTCTTGGTATTTATTTTTAAGTTTCTTTTTATTCCTCTCTACCCTGAGTGCTTCTCTACCTGAAACTGCTATCCACCCTTTCACATTCAACATTTGGGTGGGGGTGGACAACATTTTAGAGAAGGAAATGGCAACCCACTCCAGTACTATTTGGGGCTTCCCTCATGGCTCAATGGTAAAAATATCTGCCTGCGATGCAGGAGCCGCAGGAGATGTGGGTTCTGTCCCTAGGTTGGGAAGATCCCCTGCAGGAGAAAATGGCAAACCACTCCAGTATCCTTGCCTGTAAAATCCCATGGACAGAGGAACCTGGTGGCTATAGTCCACAGGGTCACTGAGAGGGGACCTGACTGAAGCGACTGAGCATGAGCAGGAGACTTTCTCTGCTTTTAATTCCTCTTACTCATTTTAGCCTGCAGGCTATGCAGCTGAGCTCACAGTTCATCAGACTCTCCCTATGCAAGGTGACAGCCCAGTTCCAAAGTTCAGTCTGTTTGTTTGTTTGAACTTTCTGCTTTTTTGCCACTAAAATAGACCCTACATAACAGTCTTTTCTCTATGTTTATAACTGCTATTTTGGTCGCCTTTTATCTGTCCCTTAAAGAACTCCCAATTTTCTGTATTTGATTCACATTCTAAATATTTTAAAAGGAGTTCATAATATATTATGTAATTTCTGTGTTTTATGGATTTCTGTAATTCACTCTGTAGATCTTCCGAAACTGTACACAGATTTGTGCCAAGTATTTGCACTAAGTAAAGGTAGGCTATTTTTTATCAGATTCTTGAATGGATTTATAACCCCCAAATGGTTTTGTCATTGCTTTATACACACGTTCAGTGATTCCATTGAACAGCTTGGCTTTACCAACTGCCTCCTCTGAGGACACACCAATCTATATGGTCATCAGGATTTTACTACTGAACTCCAGACTCATTCCCCTGCCTTCCATAGTCACCTCAGTCCATATGTTCAAACTAAATCTTGCCTTCTAGGCCTGTTTCTTTTCTCATGCTGCTGATTTTAAGAAATATCATCAAAATTAGTCAATCCAGAATTCTAATATATTTGAGTTTACTTCTAAGTAAGTGGTTATCTCTTGTTGATTCTAATTCTTTGTTCACAAAATTTCCCTCTAGTTGCCTTTCCATTTGCCCTGGTTTGATCCTGACCTCATTATTTCTCTCCCAGAAGATCCTTTGAAGAACCTGATGAAAACCATCAATATACCTTTTTTCTCAATCACAGTATAGTGGATAATGCGCAGAATCAAGATCTAGACTGTGGGTTCAAACCTCAGCCTTCTCACTTACTAGCGGTGTAATATTTAAAAATTATTTACCTTTATATGCTTAATTTCTTTGTCCATCAGATAAGGTTAATAAGAGCAATTTGTTTACAGAGTTGTTGTCAGAATTAAATGAGTTAATATACGCAAGGGGCTAAAAAGACTGGCTCATACTCTCTAAGTATTTGTTAATATTTTAATAAATGGCAAAACATCCATCTAGTCCCTCTGCTTCCAGACTTGTCAACTTAACAATGTGTTGTTCCTGTACTGTGACTTGGGGTGATTTTTCTAAAATGATAATGTCATTATTGACCTTATATACTGACAATGACTTCTTACTGCTTTCAAGGAAAAAACACACACACTGCTCCTTTGATCTCCTTCTGCTTATCTTTCTAACTTCATCTCATTGTTCTCCTGGCTTCAAGTCTGAGCAGTAGGCTGTGCATTTAGGTGTGCACCCACCACCCATTTTGATGATTCCTGGCAAATATACATGTCGTTTATGCTCTCCAGAGTACCCTCGGTTCTCTTCATTTTGAAGACTTAGTCACTGTCTCCTCATTAGAACCATCCTGCCTATGTTTTATTCCTGGATTGACCTTTGCCAGCTATGCAGCCTTAGGCAAATTACTGATAGCTTGTGTAATTTATAAAATGGGGCTAACCACAGTAGTTTCCCTTATACTGTTATTGTGAGGACTAAGTTAAAACATACAAAGCTTAATCAATGCCTGAATCATAATAAGGATTCAACAAAAGCCCTACTTAAGAAGACCCTGCAGATGCTGGATTCTGCCCTCATTCCTCTGTCTCTGTCATAATTCTAGTATTCTTCCTGTGTGTTTCACTAGTCCCCTGGCACCCTGGCCTCACGTCTAGCAAATATTTACAAAATACAATTGTCTGTTTACCTATCTCTTTCCCCACCATATTCTAATTTTCTTGAAGCCACAGACAGTACACTTTTCTCTCTCCCTAGTGGTCTGAACAGTACCTGGCATATTACAGGAACTCAGCAAATATTCGTTAAATAAAAATAGATGGATATCTTTATCCTCAGAAGAGAATCTGAAGCAAAATAGTTGCTGTATAACTATTTAATGAGTGAATGACAAGTTTATAAATCATATCTTGGTATCACAGGAGTATGTTCTAAACTGATTTGGACAGTAAGGAAATCAGTCAGTGTAATTTTACAATGGAGCCTAAATACTATTTTCTGTATTTCTTCTTTCTTATTTTTTATGGTTTGTTAATAATTAAATTCTTGGTCACATAATATCATGTTTGTCTGGTGTGAGTTCAAGGTACGTGATGATGCTTCAATCACCTCTCAACAGAGATGACTGCTGGATGTTGACAGTCACATTACCTGATTATCCTCCCCTAAAGAATTCTAAACCTTGCTTCCATGCTGTTATCAATATAAACTATTTAATTCCCAGAATAACTTGAATTGCCAAAAACCTGAAGCCATCAGCTAAGGTTTGACACTATGATAACATTGAGAGCAATATTTCTTCAGTGGTAATGTTTCTAAGAATAAATGCAACCAAGTGTTTGCAGACAAAGATTAGACAAAAATAAGTGTGTTACCCAGAAGTCTTAAAACACAGACACAATTCAGTTTGCAATGACTATTTGCCTAAGATACTACTATTGCCTGTTAAGACAACAAGAGGAAGGTTTGCTAAACTATTTTAGAAAATGATCTTAAGTGGTTTAGTATGAAAAGTGAAAGTGAAAAAAATATACTACATAACACTTGATGCTATGAGTTTTATACAAACCTCTGTTAATTCTTACTCACCAGGAATTGAATATCATGATTCCATTTTAGTGATTCAGAAACTGAAGTTAAAAAGGGACTTGGAAGACTGTCAACAGTCAGATACTCTAGAGCACTGTATTCAGACATTTTCTGTGAAAGAAATTTTACTTATACCTAGCACCTAATAAATTTGCATTTAGTTGAATTTTGTCACTTGGAGGAAAAGGAAGGAATTAATGTTTAATCAATCAAGTATGTTCCATACTTTTGTTTTAATATGAAGTATCTAATGTTCCCACTATCACTGTGAAGTAGATATAATTATCCTACATAAGAAATGATTAGCATGCTCAGTCCTATCCTACTCTTTGCCTCCTCCTCATGATTGTAGCCCACTAGACTCCTCTGTAATGGGATTTTCCCCAGCAAGGATACTGAGGTGGGCAGCCATTTCCTCCTCCAGGGGATATTCCCTACACGGGGGCTGAACCTGTGTCTCCTGCTTCTCCTGCATTGCAGGTGAATTCTTTACCACTGTGCCACTGGGGAAGCCCCTATAAATTAACAGCTTCATAAAGATTAAATTAGTTGCCAATGACAGAAAAAAACTCAGTAGAAATTTTTTCTTCTGTTTTGTAGTATTCTATTCAGGCTGTATCCATAAATGACTGACTTAGTCAAGTTAGAGTGAGAAGACCCTTAGGTCAATTAAAGTTTTTGCCTTTTTGGATTATGACACAGATTTTTTGAAACTCAGAAGACTACTCTTTGCATTTTTTTTGAAATATACATTTTAGAAAAGTGGTCAATTTATTGTAATATATTGATTTATGCTTATTTACATATATTTATTTTTAAAGAGAGAATATTTTTGTATAATCTTTGATAAATAACAAATTTACTTGATAAATTAATTTTTGGTCTTAAGAAGGAAAAGATTTTACTCATGTGTTTTGAAATCAGAATGAAATAAGTTTGTTTCAGTAACTGATATTTAATCTAGTGGACTCCCCTGGTGGTTCAGATGGTAAAGTTAAAGTATCTGCCTGTAACGCAGGAGACACTGGTTCGATGCCTGGGTTAGGAAGATCCCCTGGAGGAGGGTATGGCAACGCCTCCAACATCCAGAGAATCCCATGGACAGAGGAGTCCACGGGGTTTCAAAGAGTCGGTCACGACTGAAGCAATTTAGTACACATGCATTTAATCTAGAATTATGCAATTAGTCATTAAAGTTTTAAATTCACCGTAACTAAAGGCTATGGTGCCAGTGAAAATGAAGTAAAATCTTTGTAGAAAACTTAGTGAGAGACACATTCCATTTTTGTGTCTCATGAATTCTTAAATCATCAAATACTTAGTAGACTATTAACTGCAGGATTAGAGAGAAAAAAAAAAAAAGTCTAACAAGAAGCAAATAAAATCTATGGTTATGAGAGCGTGGGCTTCCCTGATAGCTCAGTTGTTAAAGAATCCACCTGCAATGCAGGAGACGCAGGTTCAATTCCTGGGCTGGGAAGATCCCCAGGAGAAGGGATAGGCTACCCACTCCAGTATTCTTGTGCTTCCCTTGTGGCTCAGCTAGCAAAGAATCCACCTGCAATGTGGGAGACCTGGGTTTGATATCTGGGTTGGGGAGATTCTCTGGAGAAGGGAAAGGCTACCCACTCCAGTATTCTGGCCTGGAGAATTACATGGACTGTATAGTCCATGGGATCACAAAGAGTTGAACACAACTGAGCAACTTTCACTTTCACTATTTGGGCTTCCCTTGTGGCTAGCTGGTAAAGAATTTGCCTGCAATGAGGGAGACCTGGGTTTGATCCCTGGGTTGGGAAGATCCCCTGGAGAAAGGAAAGGCTACCCACTCCAGTATTCTGGCCTAGAGAATTACATGGGCAGTCCATGAGGTCCCAAAGAGTCAGACATGACTGAGTGACTTTCACACACTATGAGAGCATAGAATCCATTGGATTAATAGCTCAATATGTTTACATTGTGTGTGTTAGAAAGTTGGATTATAAAACATTAATAGGATTTGTTTTACAATTTTATCATTAAAAAGAAAATAAATGTCTAGAGGTATGAAGTATTAGATAATTTCTGTCTCCCTTTATAGTGTTACTCACTCAGTTCTGTCTGACCCTGTAATCTCATGATCTGTAACCCGCCAGACTCCTCTGTCCATGGGATTTCCCAGGCAAGAATATTGGTGTGGGTTGCCACTTCTTTTTCCAATTACTTTTTGTATGTGCTCTATAACAGAATAGGCATAGTTATAATAGAATAGGCATAGTTACTTTTCTCATATGCTGAGTCATGTTGTGGGTAGCATCTATCAGGAGTGTCATTGTTATTGTTCAATAAATTACATTTCTTGAACAGATGTTCGATTCCTGATGTTGCACCCAAAGACCAAAACTAGCCAGGAATTTTAACTTTGAAGTCACCCTCCTGCCTGAAAAAGTTTAAAGACATATTTATTGGACAAGTACTCAGAAAAGAAGTGAAATTATGATAAGCAGGCAGACATATGAGCTTTGTGAGAATCACCAAGGCTTGATATTTCTAACATCATAAAAAAAAAAGAACTACTCAACTCCATGTGCATTACATCTCAAGATGATAAGAAAAATATGTTTTCAATTTTTCCCCTAATGTATTCAGTTCAATATGAGAATAGATATGTCTCATATTAATACTTAATTTCTAAATACTCATGAGCTCTATTAAAATTCTCTGGCAAAATTCTATCATGTTTTCCTTCCAGTGGACTCTAACTCAAGGTTTTGGCAGGCTCTGACTGATTAGCAGGTTTTTTCCTTCTCAATCACATTTCTGAGCACACACAAATGGAGCCCTGGGAACTCACTGTTTAAAAAATACTCTTCACAAAGTATATTAAGGACTTGTTTAGACTATCTAAAGGAGATAGAACTGAAGGTAATGGAGTGTAATAGAGAAATGCTAAATGTCTTTAAAACAAGATCACTTAAAATGGAGTTATCCTCTGCATTCATATCTATTCATGAGACTATGGAACTGAGCTATTTTTAATATAGCTCAAGTCCACTGTTAAATTAAAGGAGCCTCCAGTTATGTACATTGCGTATGAACACTGAACCATTACATGAATGATCACATAAGAGACAGCTTAATGACAACCATGACCTTCAGATATAAGCGGTGTTTTCTTTCACTCATCACCATTTACATGTCCATGTTCACTCATAGAAAGACTGATTAGTGAGCAGAACTATAGAAACTCCAAACTTTGACGCGTTCTCCTGTGGCTCAGGTGAGGTTCTGCTTGAAGTGAATAGGTGTACACAGAGGCATTTTTTTCAATAATTGATGGGCGGGCAGGTGGACAGATGGATGGATGTCTTCTAAGGAGACACAGGCCTACAATATTTCCAATAGCTAAATGGCTCCAGATATTCTGGTGGGGATTAAAAATTTATACTTTCACTATCATGAAGACAGCCCAGAATACGTTTGTTCATATGCCCTGGTTAGGTCTTCTCTGTATAGGACCACATGAATAATCCTAAAACAGACTTTTAATAACAAATATTCCTTCTTCTTCATAACAGTTAATAGGAACTTCTGTACCTCTTTCCCTCTGCAGGTAACACTTCCCTCTCCTCCACTGCAAAAGAAATAGTTTTAAAATGGGAACGCTCCTGAAATTCTTCTCAGCACTCTGAACTAATCTTTAATAGGGTCTAAATTCTGTCCTGTATAGTTAAGTGTCTAACACTACAGTACTAAATATTTATCCATGAGAACATAATAGATTTTATTTAAAGCCAAAAAAGGCCAATAAAAAAGGAGAAATTAGAAAGATAGGGTGAATTCATGAACCCAAGCTTATGAATAATTTCTCTGAAGTTAAAAACATGAGAAAATTGTCAGTGTAAACGTCAATAAATGCTTCTAAGAATAAAGTTCTTTTGCTGCTTCTATACTAGCAATCAATGCAATTTAGAAAGTTATA
Source organism: Oreotragus oreotragus (assembly GCA_006410675.1). NCBI lineage: Eukaryota > Metazoa > Chordata > Mammalia > Artiodactyla > Bovidae > Oreotragus > Oreotragus oreotragus. Next base: position 271,330 of record SJYX01018444.1, read on the forward strand.
TTGGATATTTACTTGCTCTATATTAAATAAAATATTTACTATAACCAAAGTAAGGAAGAAGTTCTTACTACCTTCTTTAGTGCAGAGGTTAACAAGGCTATGCACCGTGTCCATCAGCTCCAGCTGCTGCTTCTGAAGGACGCTGTTATTGGTGGTGGCTCTGTTCAACTGTTTCTCCAGCTCTTGGATTATATATGTTTGACGAGTAACCAAGCCTTGAAGATTCTCTTTCTCTTCCTTTAAGGTGTCCAGTTCTTCCTTGTGCTTTCCTTCCATTTCAAAGATTTTGTGTTCTAATAAACTACAAGGAAGTGAAGATAAAATTTAGTTTTAAAATGCTGTAAGAAACAGGATTCAACTGGTTCCTGAGTTTATTTACTGTAAGAAATTTTAGTTAGGTTATTTCACCATGGAAATATTTATTAAGCAAGCGACTCAGAAAAAGTATATACATATAAATGCATTTATACATAAATATATATTTAATAGGAGTGACATCATATAACATTTGAAATGAAGAATTATTAGATCAGTTATTGTTAGAGTGATGTTTGTTTCCTAAATGTAATTTATTTCATGGGATGTACCATATATCCAGGGTAGCTAACATGAACTCTGTCTGGAGAAATTATAGCATAATTTTCATTAAAGAAATGGATGCAATAAGAAATAGAAGCAGTAGTTCAGAAAAAAGTTTGAACAAACTATAAAAACTATTTTTTATTTACTTTGTTTCATTCATTTGGGATTTTCAAAACATTAACAGGGATTACATTTCACGAGGAATAGCATATTGATGCAGAAACCAGAGGACCAGAAACTAAGCTATGTAAAGTCATAGCAAATTGCATTTCTTGGGATTTTTGATACCTGGCCCTGCATCGTAACCACTAGCTTACTTTATCTCTCAATCAGAGCTTCAAGATAAAGGCTAAAAAATTTTCAAATCACTGAATAACTGGTTCCAAAAATGAAGATTATATTGCTGATGGGATGGTCTTACAAAAGGACTTGGGAAGCTTTGCTTGGAGTGAGGCAGTCCTCAACCAAGAACCTTCCTCCTTTCAGAACTCCACAGGATACTCCCTTTGCATATTGCACATTAAAAATGCTAGAAAATGCAGAAGCACTGTTGGATGCTAGCAACTGACTGGAAATAAGAAGCACTTACATTTTATAGAGTGTATAATATACTAGTATTCCTCAGAGAAGAGCCTTATTCAGTTTTCTCAGTTTCATTTACAGAAGGTTCAACCAGTCTTTAGTTTACAAGGTGTTATTCAAATGTAACATACCAGACTGGGTATTTAATTTACCTTGGAGAAATGTAGCACTGAATCATTCCTATACCCCATTTCAAAAAGGGGACACTAGGGAGTGTTCTAAACTTAATACTTAAGTCATAAAATAGAGATTGTTTGAAGAGCCAAATTTTCCAGCTCCCTGTAGTAGGGGATGAGCTGGAATATCTGAATGCCCATAACACAGATTAAGAAGTGTGGAGAGACCTGCACGTGGTAATTCCAGATCTTTGCTGACAAACTTATCCTCCAAGAAAATGTGGAACATGAAAGGAAAGCTGCCCATTGAACTAAGCCTGAAAAACACTGCAATGCTTCTATGTATAAGAGCTTACTAATTTACAACACCTTTGGTAGCATGCCCAGAAAACTTCACATTGAGACCCATTGACACAGCTCTGTGACTTTTGCAATCTAACAAGATCTGCTTCTCTATTTTGAGTTGCTTTATATTCTATAGGACTGTGAAAGGATCTCTGTCCTAACCAGTCATTAAGCAAACTCAGTTGAATATATCTTGAATATAATGATTTGGGAAAATATGAAGGTCATTTTTATTTATTAAATCATTTTTTGGAAATGAAAACTTCAGGCAAGGAAGCTGGAGTAAGATGAGACACAGCATTTCTGAGGGAGTAGGTATGATTCATCAGGAACTCTGTCTATCAGATCTAGGCCCTTAAATCTATTTCTCACTTCCACTGTATAATCATAAGGGATTTGATTTAGGTCATACCTGAATGGTCTAGCGGTTTTCCCTACTTTCTTCAATTTAAGTCTGAATTTGGAAATAAGGAGTTCATGATCTGAGCCACAGTCAGCTCCTGGTCTTGTTTTTGTTGACTGTATAGAGCTTCTCCATCTTTGGCTGCAAAGAATATAATCAATCTGATTTTGGTGTTGACCATCTGGTGATGTCCATGTGTAGAGTCTTCTCTTGTGTTGCTGGAAGAGGGTGTTTGCTATGACCAGTGCATTTTCTTGGCAAAACTCTATTAGTCTTTGCCCTGCTTCATTC
>SJYX01018444.1:286550-373473 GCA_006410675.1 Oreotragus oreotragus
TTGGCAATTTGATTTCCGGTACCTCTGCCTTTTCTAAAACCAGCTTGAACATCAGGAAGTTCATGGTTCATGTATTGCTGAAGCCTGGCTTGGAGAATTTTGAGCATTACTTTACTAGCATGTGAGATGAGTGCAATTGTGTGGTAGTTTGAGCATTCTTTGGCATTGCCTTTCTTTGGGATTGGAATGAAAACTGACCTTTTCCAGTCCTGTGGCCACTGCTGAGTTTTCCAAATTTGCTGGCATATTGAGTGCAGCACTTTCAGAGCATCATCTTTCAAGATTTGAAATAGGTCAACTGGAATTTCATCACTTCCACTAGCTTTGTTCGTAGTGATGCTTTCTAAGGCCCACTTGACTTCTGAGTGAACTCCGGGAGTTGGTGATGGACAGGGAGGCCTGGCGTGCTGCGATTCATGAGGTCTCAAAGAGTCGGACATGACTGAGTGACTGAACTGAACTGAACTGTACAATTTAACACTTAGATCAGTTAGGCTTGTGTTGATTTGTTTTATTAATCTAGAAAATGCAAACAGTCATGGGTCTAGCATGGTCTGAGGAGATACTGTCTAGATGAAAAAATTGGGCTGAATTAGTGAGCCTCAGAATGTGGACTGATAACCTTGGCTGCCATGCAGTTGGCTTTTAAGGATGCAGATGGTATAAAAATACAGATGGTATAAAAGCCATCTGTATTTTATTTATGGTAAGAACAATGAAAATGTTTACAATATTTAATGTAAACTATGTGATCTGTGTTTTCCATTAAAATATTTTTAAGTTGTGTGTGTTTGTGTGCACATAGATAAATGACATTTGTTGGGATATTTGCCAGTTCACTTGCCAGTTCATCAGTCAACATTCAAAAAGCATTTAAAACTATATATACTATATGTAGAGAACTGTGCTTGGGAGCATGAGCACAGAAATAAATAAAGCACAGTTTTTATGTTCCAGAAGGTCACAGTCCAGTGGTTCATAGATAGATACACACACACACACACACACACACACACACCAATGTGATGGGATAAGTGAAGTAACAGGAGGAAAAAACAAGATAGATTGTAATCCCATAAGTTGTAATAAGCAAATATATTTGGCAGAATCAGAAAAAAAGCTTCTTGGAAGGGGTAATATCTACATTGAGTTTTGAAGGGAACAGACGTGTATGAGCTCTACAGAGCATTCCAAAAGAAAGTGAAAGTTAAAGTCACTCAGTCGTGTCCAACTCTTTGTGACCCCATGCACTATACAGTCTATGGAATTCTCCAGGCCAGAATACTAGAGTGGGTGGCCTTTCCCTTCTCCAGGGGATCTTCCCAACCCAGGGATTGAATCCAGGTCTCCCTCACTGCAGGCAGATTCTTTACCAGCTGTGCCACCAGGGAAGCCCAACAAGGCAAGCATCAATCACGTCTGAACAAACATCAAGTCTTCANTCCAGGCCAGAATACTAGAGTGGGTGGCCTTTCCCTTCTCCAGGGGATCTTCCCAACCCAGGGATTGAATCCAGGTCTCCCTCACTGCAGGCAGATTCTTTACCAGCTGTGCCACCAGGGAAGCCCAACAAGGCAAGCATCAATCACGTCTGAACAAACATCAAGTCTTCAATAACTAGCGTGATTAAACATTTACTGTGTGTTTCAAGCACTGTATCAGTTTTTTATAAGCAATAACTCAATTAATCCTCATATCAACTCCATGCACTATTATCATCACCCCTATGTTACAAATGAGAACAACCAAAGCACAGAAAGTTCATACAACTTGCTCAAAATCACACAAATTATAAGTGGCAGAGCAGGTTACAGTAAAATCAAGGCCAATTCAGGCAGTCTGACCTCAGAGCTCCTGCTCTTAGTTGTAAGACCATACTTCTAAAATATAAGAAGACTTCTGAAGTAAGGCTATAAAATTAGGATATTAATGATCATGGACCATGTTTCATGCTAAAGTACTTGACAACTTTCCTCAGTCCATTACAGAGAATCAGACGAGGGTTGGGCATATGCTATCTAGAGATTTAGAGGTTGAGCTGAACTAGTACATGTGGAGATCTAAAGAAAAAAATGGGAAAAATAATGTGACTTGAATTTTAGAAAGAAGACTTTGGCAGACTTTTGGATGATAGGTTTGAAAAGTTTAAGGCATTAAGCCATGCAAAGAGGTCACTGCAATGGCTGAGACAAAAATTAATGGGATTTTGGCCTAAGAAACAGAGTGAGAGTAAACAGAACAAGACCAATTGGAAAAATATTTAGGAGATGAAATTGACAGTATCAACAGTAATTGATGAGTTATGATTTTACTTCAGTATTTTATAAAGAACTTATCAGATGGGGGATAGCTTTAATAAGAAAGACTGATTTAGCTTTTTATTTATTTAGACATTAAGTATTAAAAATCAATACTTCACTATTCAATTACAGTAATTTGTTAGAAAGTTACAATTTAGTATCATGAAATTAGGCAGATTTCAATCACTTAAAATTAACTCAATAACGTTCCATAAGCTCTATCTAGAAGATAGATGAAGCTTGTCAAACAGGTTCAGTGAATTCCCAAGGTAAAATAGTTATATTGCCTACTCTAATATTAGAAGGAATAAATAATGATCTATATATAGGCCAAAATCAATTCCTATTCCTTTCTTCAAATTTGTATTTTATTATGCTAAGAGGATAACTTGACAACCACATCAATTAATCTTCAGGCTGCATCACATTGGGAACACATTTTTATAATAACTAAGACAGTGAATCATCATGGACTTGAACCCTAATTTTGCCATATATCAGCTGTGTGGTCCCGGGCAAGTTACCTGACCTCTTGGAACTTTCAGTGCAGTTCAGTTCAGTCATTCAGTCATGTCCAACTCTTTGTGACCCCATGGACTGCAGCACGCCAGGCTTCCCTGTCCATCACCAACTCCCGGGGTTCACCAAAACCCATGTACATTGAGTTGGTGATGCCGTCCAACCATCTCATCCTCCATAGTCCCCCTCTCCTCCTGCCTTCAATTTTTCCCAGCATCAGGGTCTTTTCAAATGAGTCAGCTCCAAAATACTGGAGTTTCAGCTTCAACATCAGTCCTTCCAATGAACACTCAGGATTGATCTCCTTTAGGATGGACTGGTTGGATATCCTCGCAGTCCAAGGGAGTCTCAAGTCTTCTCCAGCACCACAATTCAAAAGCATCAATTCTTCAGTGTTCAGCTTTCTTTATAGTCCAACTCACTTAATATAAAATAAAAATGATGATAAACACTTTGGAGGATTAGTTGGAATATTAGCAGTAGTGTATGTAAAGCACTTAGCTCATATGTTCACCTGCCTGATATTAGATAGGTAGGCAGTAAATAATTTTTCTGAAACTGTCAGAATGACCACTACTTGTGGAGTTTCACTTTACTCTAAACAGTCTTATTGAAGAGTTTCCTTCATTCTGTATATTCGATACAAGTTTGAACAAGAAAGCTAAAGGGTTCCATCTTCGTACACATGGAGTACACAGCTGATTTCTCTTTCTGTGTACCTTGGTGAGGCAAAAGCATTTCTTCTAGATTTTTTTTTTTTTGCTTGGCTATGTTCCAACATTGGAAACAACTGGGGTTAAGTCAGAGATCAACAAGTGCCTTAAAATGTTGTCCGCTGACCATATATTTACACCAAAAGATGCAGTTACGTATTTGATTCAGCTGAAGAAATCTGCATTATGACATCTTTCCCAGTCTTACTCTTTTTATTTTTTTTGAGCAGAAGTGGCAGGAAACATAATGGAGGAATCAAAAAAAAAAGTTGACAATTACATCTCTCAGTTTGTCAATACCAATCTTGTGTTTGTGGTAAATATTAATGCTTCCCATTTCTTGAGTTCTTGGTTGTATAATTTCAATTATACAGCTACTGATCTCTTCTAAGTGCTATCTCCTTGAGGTAAGGAACAAAACCAAGTATTGATATTAGGACAGCATCCAGTGAAAAAAAAAATTCTAAAAATTGCAAACTGGAAGCTTCCTGGAGTCGCCCCCACTAGACTGTTAGGCAAACAAACACCAGAGCGAGTGTCATTAATCCTGCTCCTGCTTTCTGCCTTTCACCATTCAGGGGAGAAAGGAGTGACTCTAATGCGGCCAGCCTTCTATTTTCAACCCTTTAAGTGATGCAGTCAGTTTGTCTGGATGGAGATCAGCAAGACCTCTCAGCATGACTGTGTAGCATAATCCTGTCTATAAAATATTCCTCCATGTTCTGCCAAAGAAGTGGTGGGCTCCCTGAAGGGCTCACTGACTTGGCAGCTGAAGCCCCATCATACTCAAAACTAGTAAGTCACACACCCAGACACAACTTCTGACATTCCTCGGGGAGGAAGCAAAGCTTAATTTAGATAATCCCTTTTGCAAAGTATATTAGCTGATCCAAACCAGACCCAGCCAACTAATGGCATGTTGTTCTTACATTTCAGAGATGCTTCAATGTAGAAATAGCTTCTTGTTGCATTTTGAGGATTAAGATTCATTTAAGGAATAGGAGGAATGATCAATAAACTATTTCAAAATATTTAAACAGCTTTGTGCTTGACCTTGACCTTTGATCCACTTAAATGGTTTTGGGGGGGAAGGCATGTTTTTTTGTTGTTCTAGAAAGACCTTGGCAGAGTTTCTCCAATTCCATTTCACATACAAAAATAAACAATAACAATAAACATAATAGGGAAAGTATGCTGTGTATCACAAATACGTACTTCTGGCTTGTATAAACACTTTTTTTCGAAGTGGTTTGTGGAAGAATATACCTGGTTTAAGAATAGATGTCCCACCAACACTCCACTGCACACATGGATCCATCAACAGAAGACACAGCTAATTACAGAGATATGAAAATGCTAGAAGATTCAGCACTTTGATAGGAAAATACCCGCAGGAGCCACATGTGCAGCAACATCACACTTGAGGGTCAATGCATGTAAATTTTTTACAGCATGTGCACAGAAATGAATTTCAAGTTAAAACCTAAATCCTTGGATACATTTTGAAATGCTTGTACTGCTAGAAAATGGAATTGCTATAATCTTGAAAAAAGAAGGAAAAAAAGAGAAAGGATGACTCTGAGCAGGAGGGAGGGAAAGAGGAGAGAGAGACAAGGAGAGATGGAAAGAGCTGAGTACAAGTGACACTTAAGTAAACCATTTGATTTTATAGTAAAGGGTGAGCCCGTTCAGGCTTCCCAGTTTCTTTAAGGTATCCTGACAGCTACAGTGTTAGATACAGACAAAGAGATAACAGGCATACCAGCAGGTGGAGAGCTGAATAACGTAAATTCATGTTGATGACTTTCTTTTTAAACAAAGAAACCATATGTGGTAACACACTTAATGAGAGATGAATCAAAACCACCCTAGGTTACATCTATAAAATGAAATAATATGTAGTTTTTAAGAATTATACTAGAGGAATCTTTACTGGTTAAAAAGGTATCTATCTCCAAAGAAGGAAGGTTGGAAAACAGTGTGTACAGCATGATACAATTTTTTAAGAAAATATATTTATTTTTTATAGCAACATATGAAGCTCTCTCAATGTGATGGGGTCATGGTTTTTAATTTTCTTCTCAAATTTCTCATTTTCTACAGTAAAAGTGTGTTATTTATAGAATTCTAAAAACAACCTAAAAATAAGGCAAAACTGTCATTATTTTACTTCTTCATTCAAAGACAAATCTTTCACAATAGCATCTTGAAACATGATTATAAATGAGGCGTGCTTTTAGTAACAAAGTTAAAGCATGGTGGGACCCTAAATCAGGGGATAGTTGCAGTAAAGTATACCTGTCACATGTATGTCTCTGGTTACTGCGAATCTGCAGTGAGGTTTTGGTACTTTTAAACAGGATTTTCAATTCCAGAACATTTCATCATGCAACTAGTTCAGGGTCAAGTCCTATCGAGTTTATTTATAGTTACACAGTTTACCCCATGACACAGTACAAAGATAAATGAATGTAGAACTTAGAAATACAAGTCACAGAGCATGGAGTGACCCCATTCGGACTCTGTACCAAAGTCACGTTTATCTTCTTCATAAAAGTTTAATTATAATCATTGTCATCAAAGTCTACACTTAGCATAAAGTTGGGAATTCCTTCTAGGTTACAGACAGTATTGTGAGAATGTGCCATAGTGGAAAAAATAGGACTAGGAACAAAGAACATGGATTACATTCCCAGTTGTGTCACTAGGAAGCTGTGTGACCTTGGATAGGTCATTCACTTCCACTGAGTCTGTTTCCTCATCTATAAGGTGAAGAGGAGAGCTAGCAGTTCATTGCAGGTGTTTTTTGGTTTGGAATATGGTGGAAACTCCTGTTCCACCAAGACAATGGTACTGAACTAGTTTGTAGGAACACAATTATCTTTAAATCAAATAATACATAAGAACTGAAACTTCAAGCTGTCCAAATATCCAGAAGAAAATACAGTTAATATAAAATGTATTTGTCCTACAGAGGTCAGCATTTTGATTGAATTGTCCATCATGAATGTTAGTAATTTCAAAATAATGAATTTATAAATCATCCAGGTTGCAAGATCTGTAAGATCCATTTCACTTACCTGAGATGACTAATTGTTTATAAAATATATCTATCAATTCAGTCAATTCAGTCGCTCAGTTGTGTTTGACTCTTTGCGATCCCAACTACAGAATGCCAGGCTTCTCTGTCCATCAACAACTCCCAGAGTCTACTCAAATTCATGTGCATCACGTCAGTGATGCCATACAACCTTCTCATCCTCTGTCATCCTCTTCTCCTGCCTTCAATCTCTCCCAGCCTCAGGGTCCTTTCCAATGAGTCAGTTCTTGGCAGCAGGTGGCCAGAGTATTGAAGTTTCAGTTTCAGCATCAGTTCTTCCAACGAATATTCAGGACTTATTTCCTTTAGGATGGACTAGCTGGATCTCCTTGTATCCAAGGAAATCTCTAGTCTTCTCTAACACCAGACTTCAAAAGCATCAGTTCTTCGGCACTCAGCTTTCTTTACAGTCCAACTCTCACACCCATACAAGACTACTGGAAAAATCAGAGCTTTGATTAGGTGGACCTCTGTTGGCAAAGTACTGTCTCTGCTTTTAATATGCTGTCTGCAGCTGCTGCTAAGTCGCTTCAGTCATTTCCAACTCTGTGCGACCCCATAGACGGCAGCCCACCAGGCTCCTCCATCCCTTTGACTCTCCAGGCAAGAACACTGGAGTGGGTTGCCATTTCCTTCTCCAATGCATTAAAGTGAAAAGTGAAAGTGAAGTCACTCAGTCGTGTCTGACTCTTTGTGACTCCATGGACTGCAGCCCACCAGGCTCCTCCATCCATGGGATTTTCCAGGCAAGAGTACTGGAGTGGGATGCAGTTGCCTTCTCCAATAGGCTGTCTACATCGGTCATAAGTTTTCTGCCAAGGAGCGAGTCTTTTAATTTCATGGCTGCAGTCACCATCTGCAGTGATGTTGGAGCCCCCCCAAAATAAAGTCTGTCACTGTTTTCATTGTTTCCCCATCTATTTGCCATGAAGTGATAGGACTGGATGCCATGATCTTAGTTTTCTGAATGTTGAGTTTTAAGCCCACTTTTTCACTCTCCTCGTTCACTTTCATCAAGAGGCTGTTTAGTTCTTCTTTGCTTCTGCCATAGGGGTGGTATCATCTGCATATCCAAAGTTATTGATATTTCTCCAGCAATCTTGATTCCAGCTTGTGCTTCATCCAGCCCGGCATTTCACATGATGCATTCTGCATATAAGTTAAATAAGCAGGGGGACAATATACAGCCTTGATGTACTCCTTTCCCTATTTGGAACCAGTCTGTTTTTCCATGTCCAGTTATAACTGTTGTTTCTTGATCTGCATACAGATATCTCAGGAGGCAGGTCAGGTGGTTTGGTATTCCCATCTTTTTCAGAATTTTCCAGAGTTTGTTGTGATCCACACAGTCAAAGGCTTTGGCATAGTCTATAAAGCAGAAGTAGATATTTTTCTGGAACTCTCTTATTTTTTCAATGATCCAACTGATGTTGGCAATTTGATCTCTGGTTCCTCTGCCTTTTCTAAATCCAGCTTCAACATCTGGAAGTTCACACTTCATGTACTGTTGAAGCCTGGATTGGAGAATTTTGAGCAGTATACTTTGCTATTGTGTGAGATAAGTGTAATTTTGCAATAGTTTGAACATTCTTTGGCATTGCCCTTCTTTGGGATTGGAATGAAAACTGACCTTTTCCAGTCCTGTGGCCACTGCTGAGTTTTCCGAATTTGCTGGCATACTGAGTATAGCACCTGTCTCTTATACACATCTGAATGTGTATAAGAGACAGCTCTTGCTTTCTCCATGATTCAGCGGATATTGGCAATTTGATTTCCGGTACCTCTGCCTTTTCTAAAACCAGCTTGAACATCAGGAAGTTCATGGTTCATGTATTGCTGAAGCCTGGCTTGGAGAATTTTGAGCATTACTTTACTAGCATGTGAGATGAGTGCAANAATTCAGTCACCTCCACTAGCTTTGTTCATAGTGATGCTTCCTCAGGCCCACTTGACTTCGCATTCCAGGATGTCTGCGTCTAGGTGAGTGATCACACCATCATGGTTATCTTGGTCATGAAGATCTTTTTTGTACAGTTCTTCTGTATATTGTTGCCACCTCTTCTTAATATCTTCTGCTTCTGTTAGGTCTATACCATTTCTGTCCTTTATTGTGCCCATCTTTGCATGAAACGCTGCTTTGGTATCTCTAATTTTCTTGAAGAGATCTATAGTCTTTCCCATTCTATTGTTTTCCTCTATTTCTTTGCATTGATCACTGAGGAAGGCTTTAAATCTCCTTGCTATTCTTTGGAACTCGGCATTCAAATGGGTATATCTTTCCTTTTGATCTTTGCCTTTAGCTTCTCTTCTTTTCTCAGCTATTTGTAAGGCCTCTTCAGACAACCATTTTGCCTTTATGCATTTCTTTTCCTTGGGGATGGTTTTGATCACTTCCTCATGTACGATGTCATGAACCTCTGTCCATAGTTCTTCAGGCACTCTGTCTATCAGATCTAATCCCTTGTATCAATTTGTCTATAGAGCTAACCAAAGAAATTTATTATGTTCAGAGTTAATGACTTTAAATGGGGGTTGAGGGGAGACAGCTCTTGAGCCAGCTTGATAGGGAAGTAATTTTCTGAAAAGAAAATGTGCTTCTCTCTAGTACAAGAATTCTGAATTCAACCATCTTGTAGGTCTGTAAATGGCTGAGGGCAGATAAAGTGATAATTCAATTTAGAGTTTCAGAGGCTCTATTTTTTTCACTATCACCATAGATTTTGGTATTTTCTGTTACCAAATTTGGTCATAGAATTAATTTTTGTGGGTATAGTAAGATGTGAACAACAGAATATTAGATAAATTAGTGTTAAAAGTTATAAAAAACAAATATTTCAAGAGTGTAAGCAATAGTATTAATCTTATTTTTGCCATACTTGCAATAGTCACCTTAGACTCTCATTTCTTTTTATATTAAAAATTAATTTGCCTCAGTATTTTTTTAAAAATACTTCCATCTTCTTTTTTAAGAGGTGGCAGAAGGTGGAGGATATAAGTACATATGTACATATTTTTGCAATACAACAACCCTCACCTGTTTTTCTCATGAATCTTTAAGATTTCATTTGTCTGTTGAAGAAGTTGTTTCTCTAGCTTGTATGTTGATAATGAATTCTCCAGCAGTTGTATTTCAAGTCGAGAAGTTTGATTTAGTACCTTAAGATAAAAGATAAAAACATTTACATCTTCACAAAGAGTCAAAATTATTATTTTGGGTTTTTTATTTACCTGTGTTTTCTTTTAAAATAATATTTCTCTAGGACAATAAAATGGTCTACATTCTAATAAAAAATGCTTTGCATGTCTCAAACATTATATTTGTTCAAGATTGAACTGCAATCGAATGAAAAAACTGAGTTGTTAAAACCATTTTCGTATTTAAATTTTCATGTCCTCAATCCCTACATGATTTAGCAACTAAAATACCACCACCACAATCCCTAGGATAGCCCACTATGCCTTATATGTGTGTGTATATATATCTCCAATATTTACAAGTACAAGATAATTGTTAGTACAAGGTAAGAATAACTAATAGGCATGTAAAACATATCTTCCTTGTCCCATCACCGAGCAAAAACTGATTAGAAATGTGCAAAAATCTCATGATACAGTTTAGACAGATTCATGAGGACAATTTACTGAACACCTATCATGTTAATTCATGCCAGTCCTTCCAGATATCATTTCATAGACATGGGTAGCCAGTGAATTAGTAAGAGGAATTATTATTATCAGTTTACAAATGAAGAAACTGAGGTTCAGAGAGAAGCCAGAATCCACACAGGAACCAAGGGAAGAACTGGGTTTCAAACCCAGATACTGTGACTAATTCTCATGCTTTACACAGAAAAGCAAGAAGAGGGAGAATCAAACCATCCTGGATCTTCATCTGAGGAGATGAAGTAACTAGGAACCCAGACTGCACTGAAGACTGACTGTTAATTATTTTTCAACTGCATATATGGGGTCCTCCAGAAACTCTAAATGTTCACCTCATCTTGAATCACAAAGATGCATGCTGCTAGTCAGGCTTTAATATAACATGACTCTGAGCCATGAATGCAAACCTATCCATCCTCTGAGCAAACAACATACATTCCTGTTCTAGAAGATGCCTTCAAGCTGTGCCAATGCCCTGGTCCTGTCCCTTTCTCCTCCTTCTTTAACAGAGGTAAAAAGGATAAGGAAGAAAGTACTATTCGTTTTAAAACTCCTTATGTTGTTTGAGAACTTTTATAACCACGGTATCATTTTTAGAACACTTGTTGAAAAGGACCTGGGAAATCTTCTGGAGAGTCAATATCAATCTAAAGGGTCCTCCTCTAAAAATGACACCAGTAGAACTTTCCTCTTTTTTCTGTAGCATGTTTAAACCTGTAATTATATAAGACTCACACAGAAAAAGCCTCTTCAAAATATCCTGACGTGATCAGGGCTGGGGCTTGGGCTAATGGAGAGATTGTAGGTGAAGAGGATATATTGGCAGGGAAGCAGAATAGGGACTAGGTGAGATGAGAAATGCAACTGCCTCAGGTGTAGGATTTAAGGATGAGCTAAAAGCTCAATAATCAAGTTATATTTGAATGCAACACTTTGAAAGATAAAAATTAATGTAAAAAATATCCACATGGAACAGAATATCATTTTAAACTAAAGATAGGATATGCCCCTACAAATATATGAATCAGTCTTGCATAACTTGATTTCATTGCTTTCAGCCCAGTCTCAGCCCTGGTGAAGGGGTTAGACAAGAGAACACTAAGGTGGGGCATTTGGGCTTTAAAAAAGTTTTAAATGACTATAATTAACTTATACAATTATCATATTGATTACAGATCTAAAAGCTAGTATAAAAGTTACTAACTGAAATTCAGTTCAGTTCAGTTCAGTTCAGTCGCTCAGTTGTGTCCGATTCTTTGCCACCCCATGAATCATAGCATGCCAGGCCTCCCTGTCCATATCCAACTCCCGGGGTTCACTCAGACTCATGTCCATCGAGTCAGTGATGTCATCCAGCCATCTCAACCTCGCTTGTCCCCTTCTCCTCCTGCCCCCAATCCCTCCCAGCATCAGAGTCTTTTCCAATGAGTCAATTCTTCTCACGAGGTGGCCAAAGTACTGGAGTTTCAGCTTTAGCATCATTCCTTCCAAAGAAATCCCAGGGTTGATCTCCTTCAGAATGGACTGGTTGGATCTCCTTGCAGTCCAAGGGACTCTCAAGAGTCTTCTCCAACACCACAGTTCAAAAGCATCAATTCTTCAGCACTCAGCCTTCTTCACAATCAACTCTCACATCCATACATGACCACAGGAAAAACCATAGCCTTGACTAGGCGGACCTTAGTCGGCAAAGTAATGTCTCTGCTTTTGAATATACTATCCAGGTTGGTCATAACTTTTCTTCCAAGGAGTAAGCGTCTTTTAATTTCATGGCTGCAGTCACCATCTGCAGTGATTTTGGAGCCCAAAAAAATAAAGTCTGACACTGTTTCCACTGTTTCCCCATCTATTTCCCATGAAGTGATGGGACCGGATGCCATGATCTTCGTTTTCTGAATGTTGAGCTTTAAGCCAACTTTTTCGCTCTCCTCCTTCACTTTCATCAAGAGGCTTTTTAGCTCCTCCTCACTTTCTGCCATAAGGGTGGTGTCATCAGCATATCTGAGGTTATTGATATTTCTCCCGGCAATCTTGATTCCAGCTTGTGTTTCTTCCAGTCCAGCGTTTCTCATGATGTACTCTGCATATAAGTTAAATAAGCAGGGAGACAATATACAGCCTTGACGTACTCCTTTTCCTATTTGGAACCAGTCTGTTGTTCCATGTCCAGTTCTAACTGTTGCTTCCTGACCTGCATACAGATTTCTCAAGAGGCAGGTTAGGTGGTCTGGTATTCCCATCTCTTTCAGAATTTTCCACAGTTTATTGTGATCCACACAGTCAAAGGCTTTGGCATAGTCAATAAAGCAGAAATAGATGTTTTTCTGGAACTCTCTTGCTTTTTCCATGATCCAGCGGATGTTGGCAATTTGATCTCTGGTTCCTCTGCCTGTTCTAAAACCAGCTTGAACATCAGGGAGTTCACGGTTCACATATTGCTGAAGCCTGGCTTGGAGAATTTTGAGCATTACTTTACTAGCGTGTGAGATGAGTGCAATTGTGCGGTAGTTTGAGCATTCTTTGGCATTGCCTTTCTTTGGAATTGGAATGAAAACTGACCTTTTCCAGTCCTGTGGCCACTGCTGAGTTTTCCAAATTTGCTGGCATATTGAGTGCAGCACTTTCACAGCATCATCTTCCAGGATTTGAAACAGCTCAACTGGAATTCCATCACCTCCACTAGCTTTGTTCTTAGTGATGCTTTCTAAGGCCCACTTGACTTCACATTCCAAGATGTCTGGTTCTAGATTAGTGATCACATCATCATGATTATCTGGGGCGTGAAGATCTTTTTCGTACAGTTCTTCCGTGTATTCTTGCCACCTCTTCTTAATATCTTCTGCTTCTGTGTTAAAAAAAGTATTTCCCATCCTAAATTGTTTCATCTGAGAGAAAACAGGAGCAAGAGAACCTATGCTTTGAAGACAGAGCTAAAAGCAGCCCAGAGGAAAAAACTGTAGAGAATATAAAGATTAGGGACACACAAGATATAATTTTAAACTATTAAACATATCTTTAGCTGAATTTTCTGTTTGTTTATTAACAAGAATGACAATTTAGGAAATAATTAACTAGGGGATGAAACAGCTATATTTTTTGGTGAGATCTACAACAGTGTTTGGCATAGAGAGGACCCTCAATATTTATTGAATGAATGTATTCATTGTCTCATTGAATCAAGTATATCATATGCTGTTAAAATCTATTTTCTCCTTTATTGTCTGTAGTCTCTGATAATACTTCCTAATATTCTCAGATACCAAAATTTTCATTTTACAGAGGACAGAAATTGGTCTTCATGTCTGAGAAGAACATGAGAAAACATTGAGAACAAATTTGAACCATCAAAAACTGAAAATCAAGTTGCCTATATCTAAGTCTGGAGACACTACAGCCCCTAGTTTTTCTCTATATTGTCCTACCTCCAGTCCAGAACAACCAGAGTGCTTTTCTAAAAAACATAAATCAGATGTCATGTCCTTTGTTAAATATGCTCATGACTTCCCTTTAAAATCAGAACAAATTCCAAAGTTCTCAGCCTAACTTCCAAGGTCCTATGTAATCAGGACCCTGACAGCTTCTGAAATCTCACTTCCTTTCAATTCTCTTCCTTGCTCATTATGCCCCAATCACACTGGCCTTCTTACTGCTACCCCAACATGCCAAATTAATCTCCACCTCAGGGTCTTTGCAGTTTCCCCTGCCTGGAATGTCCATCCATTCCCAGATGCATGGATGATTTATTCTTATAATTCAAGTCTTATCTAGGGAGGTCCATCCTGGCTAGTCTCCGTAATGGAGTGCCCCGATCATCTTCCATCAGGTGGCCCTGTTTTACTATTTAAATGAAATCATCCTTTCAGTTCACTCATATACTATCATTCTGCCCCATGAAGATATCAGCTGCACAAAGAGGGGACTAGTTCATCTGAGGCCCTTGAAACCTCCGGAGCCCAGCATGAGGCCTGGAATCCTGGACATTCAGAGCTACTCATTAGATGCTAACCAAAGGCTAGTGAGTCAGTTTTCAAGTTGGGTGATGCTCAGAGACAGAGTAACAGGCCAGGTGAGCATCAAGCTGGACTTCCGTTATAACAGTCCCAATCTAAAGCAGTGTCTGAATGTGGGAGAAACAGGGGAACAAATCTCAAATGTCCAGGCTAAGTGTTAGGTCATTTCAGGCCAATTTTGAATACAAAAGGCAATACCTTTTCTTCTCTCTCCATCATTTTAACCCAAGAGCTGCTTTATTTCAACTCTCTCCCTTGATGTATTAAAATAGGCCTGAAGTTCAAAAGCAGGCAACTGAAGAGAATTGTACAGGAAACTATGATAAACTGACCACTTTCTTTCCATGTGTCTATGATGGAACTTGCTGCTTAGCAATAATCTGAGTGTTCCATTAAAATGACAAAAGACATTTCCTTCTTTAGCCTAAACATGTTCCAAAAGCACATATCAGAAAGAAAGAGAGAAAGAGAGAAAGACGGGGAAAACATAAAAGGGTAATGAAAGGAAAGGAGAGGAGAGAAGAGGAAAGGAAAGGGGAAAGTGAAGAGTATGTAACACAGGCCCTCAAGAAACAATTTCAAAGCATACATTTTTCATAATATATCATAGAGTAAGGAAGATATGGGCTTCCCAGGTGGCTCAGTGGTAAAGAATCCACCTGTAGTGCAGGAGAAATGAGTTCAATTCTTGGGTCAGGAAGATCCCCTGGAGAAGGAAATGGTAACCCACTCCAGTATTTCTGCCTGGTAAATCCCATGAACAGAGATGCCTGGTGGGCTACAGTCCATGGGGTCACAAAGAGTTGGATATGACTTAGCAACTAAAACAACAAGAAAAAATGATCTAAGACTTGGAACTGAGGATTTATTGACTATAAAATTTCAGTTCTTTCTTTAAAAAATAAGCAAAATTTTAAAAATAAAAATTACTATTTTCTTAAAGAAAATGAGCTAGATAATTTTATCCAGCTTCCCTTTAATACCTAAGTGCCTCTAACCTTCCTTAAAAGGAAAATATTCCACATAAAAAAATTCCTTTGACTGGCATATTAACTTTAAAATCTGCCTTGCTGTAGGTTTCTGTTTTCTTTACTTTAACTATGTTTTCCAAATTAAAAAAAAAAACAACAATAGAACACAAGGTATGATGCCTAGGAATTAGACTTTTACAGAAGAATGAAGGCTAATATACGTACATGGAAGGAGAGTTAGAAGTTAGTTAGATGATCACCATTTGACAAAATCAAGGAAATAATTTATTTGGTCAGTGATGGGTAGTGTGACAATGTATCAGTCTATGGGCTTTTGCTAATTTCCAAGGGGAAAGTGGACAATTGGAATGGAGAGCTATAGGGTCTTTTTACCCTAACCAGCTTAAAATTAGTGTTACCGAGAGGGGCAAGCTGGCATTTATGTCTCCTGATGAGATGAAATAAGAAGTGACTAGTAATTCTACAAAGCACACCCACCACCATGTCCAACTTAACCAAATTAAGCCTGTAGGCTTAACTTTCAGTTTAAAAAAAATACAGAGGATGGAAAAGTAAATTAAAAGCATATCATAAATAAATATTCAGACAAATTAAGAATATGAGACACTATACAGAACAACTGATTAAGTATCTTTAAAATCTCAAGAAAAACAGAAAGTTAAACAGAAAGACAGTATATGTTATCACTTATATGAAGAATCTAAAAAAACAAACTAGTCAATATAACAAAAAAGAAACAGACTCACAGTTACAGAGAAAAATTTAGTGGTTACCAGTGGGGAGAAGGAAGTGAGGAAGGGTCAAGATAGGGGTAGGGGACTAAGGGGTACAAACTATTATGTATAAAACAAATGGATCTTCCCTGGTGGTTCAGCGGTAAAGAATGCCTGCAGTGCAGGAGATGCAGGTTCAATCCCTGGGTCAGGAAGATCCCCTTGAGAAGGGCAGGACAACCCACTCCAGTATTCCTAGTGGAGAATCCCATGGATAGAGCCTGGTGGACTACACAGTCCATAAGGGTCACAAAGAGTCAGACAATGACTGAAGTGACTCAGCGTGCATGCACACATAAAATAAACGTTACAATAAACGTTACAATGATATACTGTACAACACGGGGAATATAGTTGATAATTTATAACTTCAAATGATGTATAATCTTCAAAAATTGTGAATCATTATGCTGTACACCTGAAACCTATATACTACTATAAATCAACTATAATTCAATTTAAAAAATGTAACATTGCTCCAAATTAAGAGACTATTAAATCTTAAAAAATAAAATGCCAATAAAGTTTTTGGTAAAAAGTTGAGGAAATCTGAAAATTAGATAATCTTAGAGAATTATTATTAATAATATATCAATAATCTATATGTGGCAGAAATGAAAGAGGAACTAAAGAGACTCTTGATGAAGGTAAAAAAGGAGAGTGAAAAAGCTGGCTTAAAACTGAACATTCAAAAAACTAAGATCACGGCATCCAGTCCCATCACTTCATGGCGAATAGATGAGGAAACAATGGAAAAAGTGACAGACTTTATTTTCTTGGGCTCCAAAATCACTGAGGATGTGACTACAGCCATGAAACTAAAGTTCGCTTGCTCCTTGGATGAAAAGCTAGACCATCCTAGACAGCACATTAAAAAACAGAAACATTACTTTGCCAGAAAAGATCCATATAGTCAAAGCAATGGTTTTTTCAGTAGTCATGTATGGATATGAGAGTTGGACAAGAAAGAAGGTTGAGTAGTGAAGAAAGGATGCGTTTGAACTGTGGTGTTGGAGAAGACTCTTGAGAGTCCCTTGGACTGCAAGGAGATCCAACCAGTCAATCCTAAAGAAAATCAATGCTGAATATGCATTTGAAGGACTGATGGTGCAGCTGAAACTCCACTTCTTCGGCCGCCTGATACAAAGAGCTGATTCATTGAAAAAGACCCTGATGCTGTGAAAGACAGAAGATAGGAGGAAAAGGGGACAAGAGAGGATAAGATGTTTGAATGGCATCACCGACTCAATGGGCATGAATTTGAGCAAGTCTGGGAGTTGGTAATGGACAGCAAAGCCTGGCGTGCTGCAGTCCATGGGGTCACCGAGTCAGACACAACTGAGCGACTGAACAACAACAACGTGACTATTTTTAATGAATTTAATCATTCAACATGTATTTATTGATAGCCTGTTGTGTGAGTACTATTTTAAATCCTAAGGATAGAGTAGTGACCAAGATAGACAAAATCCTTGCTCCCTATGAGTTGGAATCTTAGTGCAGGAGTTAATCAGCTATTGCTGTAGAAAGCCAGATAGTAAATATCTTAGTCTTAGCAGGCCCTGGTACAACTTCTCAATTCTGCTCTCTTATTGAGGAAGAGAAGCTACGACAAACCTAGTTCAGTCAGTTCAGTCACTCAGTCGTGTCCGACTCTTTGTGACCCCATGAACCGCAGCACGCCAGGCCTCCGTGTCCATCACCAACTCCCGGAGTTCACTCACACTCATGTCCATCGAGTCAGTGATGCCATCCAGTCATCTTATCCTCTGTCGTCCCCTTCTCCTCCTGCCACCAATCTCTCCCAGCCTCAGTCTTTTTCAGTGAGTCAACTCTTCGCATCAGGTGGCCAAAGTATTGGAGTTTCAGCTTTAGCATCAGTCCTTCCAATGAACACCCAGGACTTATTTCCTTTAGAATGGACTGGTTGGATCTCTTTGCAGTAGACAGCATATTAAAAAGCAGAGACATTACTTTGCCAGCAAAGGTCTGTCTAGTCTAAGCTACGGTTTTTCCAGTAGTCCTGTATGGATGTGAGAGTTGAACTGTAAAGACAGCTGAGTGCTGAAGAATTGATGCTTTTGAACTGTGGTGTTGAAGACTCTTGAGAGTCCCTTGGACTGCAAGGATTTCCAACCAGTCTATCCTAAAGAAAATCAGTCCTGAATATTAATTGAAAGGACTGATGCTGAAGCTAAAGCTCCAAGAGTTTAGCCACCTGATGTGAAGAGCTAACTCATTGGAAAAGACCCTGATGCTGGGAAAGATTGAAGGCAGGAGGAGAAGGGGACGACAGAGGATGAGATGGTTGGATGGCATCACCGACTCCATGGGTGTGAGTTTGACCAAGCTCTGGGAGATGGTGATGAATAGGGTAGCCTGGTGTGCCGCAGTCCATGGGGTCACAGAATCGGACACGTCTGAACCAATGGACAACAACATTGAGAAGCCACCCATATGCAACATATAAAGCTTTATTTTACAAAAATAAAATGCCATCTCAATGGCATTTCAAATTTGACTAAGCCCTCTTCTAATGGGTTATCAAACCCTTTTCCAGACCATGTGAGAAAATTAATCAGGGTATTTTCCTTAGATGACTCATTAGCAAATTCATTTTACTGCTGTTTCAATTCAGTCAAAAAGTTAAATATTTACTCAGCTATCCTCTCATCAAGTTAAAGAGATAGTGGCTCAACTTTGAGTGCTGACCCTTCTGTTCTTTCAAACCTATTTTTGCTTAGACATACAAGCTCATTGTTTAAATTGTTCCCGAACTACTTTAAGTTTACAATTGTATGAGTCAAGTCCAAACAACAGGTGTGATCGTTTGTGACCTCTAAGAAGCAGATACCAGACTGCAGGAAATTAAGTAGGGGAAATGCCTATGAGACAAAATTGAGGAAAAGCCAGAGTTGACTAGGGTCACCTTCTGACTGGGATGTAACCCAATGAAGATCTAACCACAATGAAGAAGAGAGGGAAAGGAGTAAGGCTAACTGGACATCTTAGTATGCAGGGAGTTGTGCTAAAATTTGGCAAGGCTGATGATGGAGAGCCCTTAGCCAAGTCATGTGTCAGTGGCATCTTACAGCTACCAGAGTGGGTCTAAATATCATTGCCACAATACATCCTTGGTTGGAAGGGGCCACTGAGAATTGTGGTCTCTGTACTACCACAGTGATGGATTTCAGAGCCCAGCAGCTGCGGCCCTTGATCTATTACACCTCTGCACCAGCAGGAGATTGGAAAGATGCATTTTTATGACTGTGAGGGAGGCTCCATAGCTAATTAATGGAAAGTCAAGAAAGAATTGGTTTAGCAAATTTTTGTCACATTAACTCAAGCTCACTGAGTATAAAGACTGCTTATTGCTGTATTCTGTTTGGTATTTATTAAAATATTTTGCATCAAGGAGGTATTCAAAATATATCTTTAAAATTTTTATTAAATTACATTTCTAAAACTATGGCTCTACATAAATGATTGGAAGTTGGAGGAGAATTACACTGTTTCTATAGCAGTTCTTTATATTAATAGTTACACAGCCAGAAAGTGACAAGGACAGCAGTGAGTTACATGTGATGATGTGCAGGCATATGGTAAAAACCACCAATAGATGGAGGTTCCCTCAGCAGCAGTAGTAAAAGCAGCAGCTTCATCATGTATAGAAAATGTTCCGTTGCCACTATTAGATCCACATTAATTTGCTTTGTCAGAAATTCACTTTATCCTCTGCTAGAACCCCAGTTGCATCTGTAGCCTCTGAGAGAGAAAGGAATCACAAGAGAGAGAGAGTATAGACAGAAAGCCTGTAAAGCATGTAGACACTGATGCCAGACTGTCTGGGTTCAAATCTTCCCTCTAATATTCACAAGTTTTTTCACCTGGGGCCAATTTCTTTACTTCTCTTGAGTTTCAGCTTCCACATCTTTAACAAGAATGGTAATAATGTCTACTGCACTACATTTTTTTTAATTATTAAAAACTAATAGAGATTGATTATATTCTTTGCAGCCAGATGGAAAAGTTCTACACAGTCAGCAAAAACAAGACTGGGAGCTGACTGTGGCACAGACCATGAACTCCTTATTGCCAAATTCAGACTTAAACTGAAGAAGGTAGGGAAAACCACTAGTTCATTCAGGTATGACCTAAATCAAATCCCTTACAATTATACGGTGGAAGTATCAGATTCAAGGGATTAGATCTGATAGACAGAGTGCCTGAAGAACTATGGACAGAGGTTCATGACATTGTACATGAGGCAGGGATCGAGACCATCCTCAAGGAAAAGAAATGCAAAAAGGCAAAATGGTAGCTGTGAATAGAAGAGAAGCAAAAGACAAAGGAGAAAAGGAAAGATAAACTCATTTGAATGCAGAGTTCCAAAGAAGAGCAAGGAGAGATAAGAAAACCTTCCTCAGTGATCAGTGCAAAGAAATAGAGGATAACAATAGAATGGGAAAGACTAGAGATCTCTTCAAGAAAATGAGAGATACCATGGGAACATTTCATGCAAAGATGGGCACAATAAAGGACAAAAATGGTACAGACCCAACAGAAGCAGAAGATGTGAAGAAGAGGTGGCAAGAATACACAGAAGAACTGTACAAAAAAGATCTTCATGACCCAGATAATCATGATGGTGTGATCACTCACCTAGTCATGACCCAGATAATCATGATGGTGTGATCACTCACCTAGAGCCAGACATCCTGGAATGCGAAGTCAAGTGGGCCTTAGGAAGCATCACTACGAACAAAGCTAGTGGAGGTGATTGAATTCCAGTTGAGCTATTTTAAATCCTAAATGATAATGCTGTGAAAGTGCTGCACTCAATATGCCAGCAAATTTGGAAAACTCAGTAGTGAAAAAGTTGGCTTAAAACTCAACATTCAGAAAACTAAGATCATGGTATCTGCTCCCATCACTTCATGGCAAATATATAGGTAAACATTAAGAGACTTTATTTTTGGGGGCTCCAAAATCACTGCAGATGGTGACTGAAGCCATGAAATTAAAAGATGTTTGTTCTGCTCCTTGGAAGAAAAGTTACAACCAACCTAGACAGCATATTAAAAAGCAGAGACATTACTTTGTCAACAAAGGCTTGTCTAGCCAAAACTATGGTTTTTCCAGGAGTCATGTATGGATGTGAGAGTTGGACTAAAAGAAAGCTGAGCACCGAAGAACTGTTGCTTTTGAACTGTGGTGTTGGAGAAGACTCTTGAGAGCCCCTTGGACTGCAAGGAGTTCCAACCAGTCCATCCTAAAGGAGATCAGCCCTGAATATTTATTGGAAGGACTGATGCTGAAGTGGAAACTCCAATAATTTGGCCACCTGATGCCAAGAGCTGACTCATTTGAAAAGACCCTGATACTGGAAAAGACTGAAGATAGGAGGAGAAGGGGACGACAGAGGATGAGATGGTTGGATGGCATCACTGCCACAGTGGACATGAGTAAACTTTGTGAGTTGGTGATGGACAGGGAGGCCTGGCATGCTGCAGACCATGGGTTCTCAAGGAGTCAGACATGACTGAGTAACTGAACTGAACTGAATACATGTAAAATTGCTTTAAAAAGAGGTAAGTGCAGATTATTAGAGGTGAATTTTAATATACATTTTTTTTTTTTGTCTACTAGTGTACACTGACTCAAAATTGGCCTGAGGAAGAAGTCAGAAATAGATTTACACTACAGCAAGAGGCATGAATAATATCTGAAATTAATCCCTTCACATTGCACGCTTGGAAGAGGAACTAAAGAGAGGAGATATTGGTATGAACTGGTAACAGAGTAAAGAAAACACTGCAAGCTAAACTAAGGAGGAAGGGACAGGTCCAGCACTGGTTCCTGGTCTCACCACCATGACCAGTAGGGTTATTTAATTGTACTCATTCTCTCTCTTTTCTGATTAAGATGCTTATTGAGCACAAGAATACTTTTAAACACCACTGCAATAAATCCAAGGTTCTGCCTACTTTAATTAGGTTCAAGTCTAGAAGATCAGCAGAAGACCAAAAGCAATAAGTTACTTATCTTTATAACAACATCATGTGAAAGCTAGGGCATTAAAATACACTGTGAAACTACTGGCATGAGTTCCTAAAATAACTGAGAACCAAAATGAGTTTAGGAACAGCAAGACTTACCAAAGTAAAGCAAAGTAGACTGAAGAAGGGAAGAAACACCTAGGAGCATGCCTGGATAGCACTAAAGGGTTATAAATGCTTATGACAAAAGAATAGAGTGTACTGAGATTAAGGAGTAACCTAGGACTCGCTTTGTAAACCTGGCCTTGCATTAGAACTTGAATGATTAGGTTTTAAGACTTCTCTGATAGCTTAGTTGGTAAAGAATCCACCTGCAATAATGCAGGAGACCCCAGTTTAAGCCCTGGTTCGGGAAAATCTGCTGGAGAGGGGATAGGCTACCCACTCCAGTATTCTTGGGCGTCCCTTGTGGCTCAGCTGGTAAAGAATCCACCTGCAATGTGGGAGACCTGTGTTAATCCCTCGGTTGGGAAGATCCCCTGGATAAGGGCAAGGCTACCCACTCCAGTATTCTGGCCTGGAGAATTCCATGGACTGTATAGTCCATGGGGTTGCAAAGAGTCAGGCATGACTGAGCGACTTTTATTTTTAATTAGGTTTAAGTAGAATATGTATGGTGCTTCTCAGATGGCGCTAGTGGTAAAGAACCCTCCTGCCAATGCAGGTATTATCACTAATCAAGGAGGCCAGAAAAGGAAAGAAATGTGTATGTCTCAGTTTGAGTACCAAACTCAAATCACTTGCTGTATCAACAGAGGATGAGATGATTGGCATAACTAATACAATGGACTTGAGTTTAAGCAAACTCCAAGAGATAGTGAAGGACAGGAAAGCCAGGTTTGCTGCAGTCCATGGGGTCAGAATTGGACATAACTTAGCTACTAACAACAACAAGCTGTATCAATGTGAGAAAACCACTCAAGCTTTCTGTTCTAAATAGTCTTCATGAGTATCATTTGTCCATGAGAAAGTGGTTTGCATAATATAAAATGACCTGTCCATATAAATTATTATTGCTATTTGTCTTTAAATATCAACATTTGACCTGTGATGCCATTAACACAAATGACATAAAACAGAAACAAGGCTGTATGTTGGAGGACAGGGAAGCCTGTCATGCTGCAGTCCATGGGGCTGCAAAGAGTTGGACACCACTTAGCAACTGAATAATAAAGACTGCATATTATTTTTGAATTTATATTGTTAAAAGTTAAACATTAGAGGCCATAAGACTGAGATGACTCTAATGCCTTGGTAACCAACATAAGCAAACCTAAATCTAAGCCAGAGTCAATGGGCTTAAATCCATGAAAATGAAACTTAAGAACAACCAATCACAAACAGCCAACTAGGCTTTCCTAAATAAGGCAAATGCTTAAGCTATGGCCAATCAAATAATTTCCTTGCTTTGCTTCTAAATCTTCCATATTAAAACCTTTCCCTTTGTTCCTGTAGTAGAGCTACTTTTGGTCTGCACAATTTAAATCAATGTTTGCTTAAGTAAACTCTTGAAAAGTTAAATGTGCCTCAGTTTATCTTTTCACAATATAGTTCACCTTCAATTTCAGAAATCAGCTTCATTGAGACAGAATCATCCTCTGGATTTCAAGAGGGGTAAATGGACTAACCATTTCCATGTTTAAAAGGGGACCAAGAGATTATCTTCCAGTCATCAAAAATAATATTTTCATTAAACTGTACTGGCAGACTTGTGACAGCGATAGTTAAAAGACATTTTACTGACTTGAACATATGTATGTCATTGTCCATAGTAGGGTAATATATAATATATAATACATATACCTATGTGTATATATGGGGCTTCCCAGGTGGCACAGTGGTAAAAGAATCCACCTGCCAATGCAGGAGATTCAAGAGATGTGTTCGATCCCTGGGTCAGGAAGATCTCCTGGAGGAGGGAATGGCAACCTGCCTGGAATATTCCATGGGCAGAGGAGCCTGGCAGGCTACAGTCCATGGGGTTGCAAAGAGTCAGACACGACTGAGCAACTGAGCACACTCACATGCCTGAACATACATATGAAGATGGAGCTTTAATTTACTTTTCATTATAAAATCATGCTGACAAAAAAAATCTATGCATTCCAGATCAGTTCATTTGGGGTTATCCTTCCTATCCACTGAGTGCTCAAAATCTCTGCAGGTGCCATTATGGTAGAGTACTACCAGAGACAAAATAGTATAAGTCAAAATGTACATCCAAGGCACTGATTTGACACAAACGCTTATTCTGTTTGACATAGGTCATATCACAGTTGGTAGCTGCAGTGTTTATTTGAAATTTAAATGCTGATTAAGTGCTTTGCCAGTCCTGTTTTTGCAAACATACAAAGCTTAATATATCAACTCTCATGAAATCAAGAGAAGCATGCCTAGCATGTCAGGCAGTCGTTGTTATTACCAATAAACAAAAATGTATATGTTTCCCCAGTCTCAGTGCTGAAATGTCCTCTGTGTTTATGAAGTAAGCTAAAGGAAGAAAAAAAAGAAATCTTTCCAGTTAAGAGTTTGTCAACTCTGGGCTGCGACCTACCTGGGTCTCAACATCTGTCAACTTTCTGGTCTGCTCTGCGGTCTGCGAGAGGAGGCTGGTCCCTATCTCGAGCATGGTGGCCGTGTGGTTCTGAACTGCATTCTGCTGTATCTGAGCCATCTCCGACTTCATATTTTCCACAATGTAATTCTCAATCTGCAAGAGATGAAGGGCAAGGCATACTACATTATAAGCAAAGCCTTTCGGTCGGAGCATGTAATATTTACAATGACAAAACAAGACACAGCTGGCAAATCAGCCATCTGGCAGGAATCCTCTGCAACTCTGGGAGCTGGGGAAATTGGGACAGAGCACACAGGAACACAGTTGCTAACAAACTCCTAATATACTGATGCACATATCTAATCAGCACGATCAGCATGGAAATTCACACTTGGCCAGTGCTTTCTCATTTAACCCTTACAGCAAAGGTGTGAGAGTCACGCACGGATGAACTCACTGTTCTTTTCATTTTACAGGTGAGGAAACAGAATTAGAGAAGGTCAATGATGAGCCTACGGTCATCCAGCAAAAACTCAACAGAGTTACCAGAATAATTTAAATCTAAATCTTGGTTCTCTGGTCTTTTCATTATTATCATAACGACCACTCGACTTTGAGAATAATTCCACCTCCTCTGTAATGAAAAATTAAAGACTATGCTGGGTTAGAGAAATAGGACAAGTAGTGGGAGGGGGGCAGTTATACAAAACACAAGTCTCTTAAAGGAATATTCAAGTATAGGCAGGAGCATATGAAGTGAGCGGCAGAGCCTCAGAGCTTCCCAGTGCTCCTTCACACACACACACACACACAACCCTCACTGAAAATATGGTCCATACGCAGCATTTGCCTTTCTTGCTTTGGGCAACATTTAGTCCTTGATGGTGCCATCTTAGAAAAGACTACAGTTGTAAAATGAATAGTACCATAGAGGCCAAGAAGAATTACTAAGTGACTCAATATAAGGGAGCCCATTAGGCACCTGGGAGAATAAGGCTGAGCATGTGCACTGCTTGAAAAATACAGAAAGAAGCCTGGACTTCCCTCTCAGGGCACTTAATTCTCCCCAGCACTGTGTGGTGACTACATTTTATCACCCAATTACACATATGGGGAAGACTGCATCCGAGAGAAGTCAGGTCCAAGGCCACACACCACAAAACAGTCAGACTTGGAACTGAGAACTGAAGTCCTTAACTCTCATACCAACACTGTTAACCACTGGATAGTTCTGCCAAGTCGTGCTTCACACGCTGGGTTCCAAATCATTAACAGCTACGTGATTTTTACTGATTTGGTGAACCAAAACACATCCCCTATTTTATAATCTATAGTAACACTATTGTCATGTAATAAATACAGCCTAAAAATAAATTCTTCTCTGTAAACTTTGGCAGTTCACTTTCTAACAACGTCTCTTATTTCTATTCCTCAAATGTGAGCTGCCCCAAGCTAAAGAAATGGAAAGGTCACAATTAAACTCATGTTGTTAGTAATAAGTTCTGACCTTATTCGTGGTCAGTATAAGGTAACTCCCCTTCATCCTTTATTCCCAAATTAGAAGTAGGGGGAAACAAGTTTTTTTAATATATAAAACAATTACAAAATAGATTAGGATACATATCTAGAAATTATCTTAACAAAATTTATGTCTCTAGGCTATATTCAATCTTGGTTTTATTCCAATTGAACTAACATATTTAAACAACAATAGAAATGTAGGAGAACAGAGGGTAGATTGGAGTATCAGACATCTATTGTTTTGGATGTTGCTCATATGTTCCTTTTTTTTTCTCTAATAACATCCCTTAACTTTCTTTTGGAATACTGTCTTTTCCTCCTTTAAATGCTTTGAGTAGAGTTGTCTTACCCTAGCTTCAGGGATAGGTACATGTTTGAGCCTGACAAACCACAATGTTCTCCTCTTGCTTGGAGAGAATGAATTGTTCAAGAATGAAAAGATACCATAGCAAAGCCATTAAGTCTCAGTTATGCAATTCTGTCCAATGTTTACAAAAGAACTTCTTTTTCCTCTGTGGTAAGTTGGTAACATATATGACTGACACTTGATGTACCATTTTGCCATCACAAAACCAGTGCCAGCCTAAGAATGAGGCTAAGTCAGAAAGACAGATAGGTAGGTAGACAGATAGCCAGATAATACAGACAGAAGGGTACTTTTAGAGTACTTCAATCTTGTCATGTTTTTAGCCAGATTCATCCTGGGACATGCAGTTGTAAACTGTGTGATGTTCCTTGAGCAGCCCACTTTTTTTTTCTTTTGCTTCAATCACATTGATTTACGTTTCTAACAATGAATGCTTAACAAAGGGAGCCTCAAGCACGTATTTATCCAGAAATCTGGGGCAGTATATAAATGTGTATTCTCAGAAACAGCAGATAAATCTCCATCATGGAGATGATATCTGGCATTTATAGCTGACATTTAGCCATTGTCTACTATGCTGCAGGCACTGAGCTAAGTGCTTTTCCTTTTATGATAGCACTTAAACCTTATAACAATTATATATGGTAGGTATTGTTATAGCCATTTTATAGGTGAGACTACTAAGGCTTAGAAAATCCACAGCTTGCTCAAGAACAAACAAGAATTCAACCATCAGTGCTAAAACCCATGTTTTCAACCTTTAATCTAGTCATCTTAAGCACTACTTAATTACTCTATGAGATTCCCAGGTGGCTCCAAGAATCCTCAGGCAATGCAGGAGACACAGGAGACCTGGATTCTATCCCTGGGTGAGGAAGATCCCCTGGAGGAGGAAATGGCAGCGCACTCCAGTATTATTGCCTGGGAAATCCCACGGACAGAGGGGCTTGGCAGCCTACGGTCCGTCGGGTTGCGGAGAGATGGACTCGACCTAGGGACTAAAGAACAACTAGCCTCTTACCTTGTTCACAAAAAGGCAGTTTCCTTGAGTAAAAGTGACTTAGACCGTCAAAATTATTTTATGCCAGATTCCACGCTTACCAAGAAATTTCAACTAACAACTTGTTTTCCCTATGTAGATTTCTTTCCTGAGTGAAAATTCACTAACCAGTGAGCTCCAGTACAGATCTGCTGCTACAATTACATCAGCTTCTTATGTGGTTGTATAGTGGGAGTCAGTTCCCAGAGTCTGACTTATTCTGGGTGTAGTAATAATCATGTGCCCCAGTCTCCATAGAGGAGGACTCCCTCTGACATACAGTGACTACATCAAGGTTTAGCTGCTTCGTAGTTTATCAATGTTGGATACTATCCATTCATCTATTCTGCATTACTGTGCCTTTAACTGTAAAAATCAACACCAGCAAATCAAGTATCTGCCTTATGCCAGTATTCATCACAAAGAGCATACCAATTCTATTGCTGATCCTGTTGTAGAAATAAAGCAGGTCTCCAACCTATCCTAAAATTCTTCTTTGGGCTGCCATGATGAATAATGTGAATCTAATGCTAGCTAATTATTTTTTAATCAAATGGGGCTGCTCTCTTTAACTGCTTTTTAACGTAAAAGGTAATGGCACACTTAAGTAGCAAAAACCAGATGTAGTTGATTTAAACGCTGAGGAGAGAGGCAGAAGTCAAATATATGATGTGTAATTAATAAGGAGGACAACTTTCATCTTATCTCTAAACATTCCTCTGTAGATGTATATTTGTGAAATCCATCTTCAAGTACTACATTAGCCAGGTTCTGAAAATATATGCAACAAATTTGATTGTCTTCATATATTCTGTACTGGTTTCAAAATATGTTTACAGAATATGATGGCCACATCAAGGTTCCATGTTTTATCAACATCTAAGATGTGAATCTTAAGCGTAGAATTTGGTGGCCACAAGAGCTAATGGGTTATAAAGTAGGAGACTCCCAATCAGACTCATAAAATTATTTGACTACAATGCCACTCTCAGTGTCTGACTCCAGAGCTTTTATAAAGTATGGGCCAAAAAGCTGATAAGAGGATATAGGATGTGATTCCAAATGACACAATAAACAATCAGTGATGATTTTTAAGCAAGGAATTAATGTTAAATTTGTAAAGTGATTTTGTGTTTACAAAGAACTTTCATACACTGTCTGACCTGATTCTTACACCAACCTTAAAAGGAAAGTACTGACTCCATTTTATGATTTAAAAATCTGAGGCTCAGAGGGCTTAGGTGTCTTGTTAGAAATGAAAGAAAGGACTCAAATCTACCTTCTGCTGTTTCACTAACATCAGAATTGTGGGAACTGTTCTGCTGTGGACTGGTTGGCTGGTTGACTGATTGATTGATTACATTTTTAGCCAGCTCATTGAGAATTCACTTACTTTTTTCTTTGACAAAACATGCAACATTAGAAAGTGATTACTTCATTCTGATTTACTATATTAGAAGGCAAGGTAATTTGAGATGAAGTGACAGATCTCAAGCCAGGTAGTTGGCAAGTTTACTTTGCCAGCACTTTCAATACAATGGATCATTAAAAATACCCTCATCAGCACCTACCTTTTCTGTCTTAGTATACAGTTTACAATAATGTTTTCTTCCACTGAGTTTATTTCTTACCCACTACTGCTTAATATAACAAAAAGTAATAACAACATGGACAACACACTAAGCCTCTACTAAAGCTAGGTATGTATAAGGTTTTACAAATACACAGCCCATTGACTACTTATAACAATCCAGCCATTCTATTATTTTTCTCACTTCACTGATAAGGAAACAGACTCTGGAAGTTAGGCAAATTGTCTATGATCACACAGTAAGTTGGGGGTAGAGCCGTGATGTGACGTTGCTTTGAAAGAAGCTAGATGGGCCCCCTCAGGATGTGCTCCTTCTAAAGAATGATCACCCATCAAGCACAAGCACACTCTCATGAATGTCACAGACAAATTCTGGTAACACACAATATTCATGCAGGGAATACAAAAATGAAGGCTACAGAATGAACGAGGTGCAACTGTTCAAGGATAGATAAATTTCCATTTTTTTATTTAATCATTTTCACAGTGATTGATGCCTATAATA
Organism: Oreotragus oreotragus; assembly: GCA_006410675.1. Lineage (NCBI taxonomy): Eukaryota > Metazoa > Chordata > Mammalia > Artiodactyla > Bovidae > Oreotragus > Oreotragus oreotragus. The sequence continues at coordinate 316,260 of SJYX01018444.1, forward strand.
TCCTGGGAAATGTTATAGGTGGTGAGAAAGCAAATATAGAGTCCAGTGTTTGACAAGTAGCATTCTTAAGTAGAGAAAAAATATTTTTAAGAAGTGAAGATTATCAGACATTTGTAGTTCATTCATAAATTGCATGCCCAAGTTGTTTGCCCAGTGACTAGCAGAGAATTAATGCTATAATTCTCTACTACAAAAGAGAGTTTGGGGAGAGATTTTTTTACTGGGCCTTCAAAACTCTTGCCACTTCATGTTCATAAGAACCACAATCTGTGTGAGATTATGATATGTCTTGCATATGAAATGCATTCTCTATCATTTCACTTCAAGAGATCACTTCAAGGAACCTCTTAAACAAGAGCATACCTTAAAGCAAAAGAATAGAATTTCCCCATGTAATTCTTAGGAAAATAACATTTTAAGCCCTATAAAAATTGACAAAGGCATTGTACACTTAAAATATGTTGTAGATTAAATGGACTCTCATTGAATGTTGGTGCATATGGTATTACTCAGTTATGGCAAAACAACCATGAAATAAAGTAAAAGGGTAAATATGGGAAAGTAATAAAAAGGTAAAGCAATGCAAAAAAATGCCTAAATGTTGATGCTTTTATCTAATATTGTTGTTTCATAAATCAGTGGCAATACTGAACATGCACCCAAATCTTGGTTTATGGTTTTATAAAAAAAAGATGGCTGAGACCAAATATATTATTTTCAAGAATTTCTATTATTAGAATTTCCAGTATACTGCTTCTTTTATGAAATGGAGAAGCATTATTGTCTTTATAGACAATAGATCCATCAAACTGACATTTGAAATAGTTTCTGTAGTGATATGCGTGACATGAATCTCATTTCTTATTTTGGTATCTGAAAAATAGTATTCATAGAAGAAAGAAAACCATTAGAATAAGTGAGCTGGAAGAGACATTAAATATTATGAGCTCCAAGAATCTCGTTTTATAGATGTGGTGACTGAGGTTCAGAGAGGTTATAGAGAGCAAGGTGAAACAACTAATTGATGTCAGATGTCGGGCTGTGGCCACTTGGTGTGTGGGAAACTCAGACCTGTATCAGCAGGCTGAGCCCACAGCAATGGCTGCTGGTGTTGGCTCATCCCACATTTCCTTTCCAGCCTCTTCCTTCTTCCTACTTGCTTTACTTCCGATGGCTCCTAATTTGAGGCTACTCCGTTACAATACTAATTAATGCTTATCAGTTTGGGGGAATTTAACTTTGCTTTTTGGATTCTACTCTCGCTTTCCAGCACTAATACCCACTAGCTGCTCCTTAGCCCCGGAGTCTCAGCATCTCCCTGCCTTTTGTTCTCCCTATGCATCACCCTTCAAATGGAAAAACACTGAGATCAGACCCTTTATTAGTTCACGCTTATTAATCCTGCACCAGTTCACGTTAGTCCTAGCAATATATGTTGAATGCATCTTATGCACTAAGCCTGGTGCCAGGTATTACCAATAAAAAGAGTTGAATCTTCCCAGAAATAGATGCTTATAGATTGGTCCTTTCAATAGACTAGGTGAATATTCTGATGGAGTTTACTTCTGACTGTATTTTTTCCTGTAAATATTCTTTTTTTTTTTTTTGTAAGAAGAAGCTCTCAGCTACTGTAATTAATAATGTTGAGGGGATGTTACATGTTGTTACATCCCTCCAACAGAGTAATGGCAAGACCCCTGTTGAGACATATGGAGAAGCTAAGCTTCAAGGGTACCCCAGAAAAATCCCATACGAATACATTTTAAAATTAATTTTCTTAGTTATGACTCTTTTAAGACCACAATTTTATAGATGCTGAAAGTTGCCATTTCACATAATTGGGTCAGTACCCAGGAAAACCATTCTCTCTTCACATAAACAAATGAGATGTTTCCTGTACCAAAACACATTTCACTAGCCTGGAACATCTCTTTTGCATCCCACCTTTTCATATGCAGAAAAATTCCGTCATGAAACTTTAAAATGTTTATAAACCGCTGCTTAACTTTTCTCTTCACTAGGAGTAGGGTTATCTGGGTTTTAATTCAAGGTATTATTGTTGATTTACTCTGTGACCTTGGCCAAGTCACTTAAGCAAACTGGGTTTCAGAGATTCATCTAGAAAGGAAGGGCTGGTTTAGATTATTTTTAATATTGTGTGAAGCTCTCCAATTACTCAATTAAAAACATCCTTTACAAAGCACAGGAGTCTACAATATTTTAATTTTTATTCATTACAGAAAAATAAAAATATGGATGTATACACCTATGTCTATAAAATATATAATATACATCCTTAATGGCAGATTTGAAACAATGATACAGGAACACAACAGAAGCCCTGATTCAAATCTCTGTTTTTGAGATAAAGAGGAAGAATCTCTTATTCCCTTAACCCCCAGGCACCATTCTGTCCGAAATATATTCCCTGTTTTCCTCCCAATACAGCCAGGCTATCTTCCTATGTTTCTTATGTCACTAAATGACATCACCACTACCTTCCCATTCATTCAAGCCATGGAAGTTATCTTTTACTATTCCTTATCTTCATTTTCTACATTCATTCAGCATCAGATTGCTTTGCTTCTGATTCCTGAGGAGTGCTTAGGTCCATTCCTCTCCCTGGTTCCCTTTCTCCCTACTATATCTCTTTATCCTCATTAGTACTGACTTAGGTCAGATTCTTGCCATTTTTCTTCTAGATTTGTTAATAGCCCCATAACTGATTTTCTGACTACAGGCTTGCTTCCTTCAGTCTATCATCCAGGCTTAATAAAAGGGATAGACTGATCTAAAACACAAATTTGGCTTTGCCACGCCACTTCTTAAACTCTTTCATAGCTTCCACCATCTGCACATAAAGTCACAACTCCTTAATCAGCACTGAAGAATACTTACGATCTGGACTTGGTTTCCCTCGCTCTACATGTATCTTATGCTCCAGATATACCAAATTATTTGTTTTTTTCTAAACATTATTTTATTTTTCTTCCATGCCTTGGCATATAGTTTGCTGTAACTAGAATGTTTCTTTTCTATCTCTTTCTCCCTTTTCCTAGGCGAAGTCCTGATTTTCAACATCAGTTCAAATATTTTCTCCTCAAGGAAACTTTTCATGAATCTCTTCTCGTGGGTACTCAGAGAGTATCCTGAGATTCCTTTTTTAAAAACAGCATTGCCCACACCCCAGGACACCATTAGCTCCTTGATGGAAACACTATCTTGTTGAGCTGGTATCCCTTACCACCTGGCACAGAGTGAGTCCTCAATAATATACAGATAAATGAATGAATGAATGAATGTACTTCAAATGAAAATACTAACAGCTTCCAATCGTGAACTTGGTTTAGTTACTTCTTCCTGACAGTATGAAATATCACAATACCAATTCTTAGTAATGTCTTTTTGCTTATCAATGGAACCAATGTAAATGATGAAGAAGTAAAAAGGTCTGAAGACAATATTCTCACTCACTGAATCATATAATCCTACTTTATTTTCTTGTTATCTTCTCTACTTTTTTCAATCAACTCTTATGGGTAATTGTTTAGGTTAAATACAGTAAACACATTGAAAATGAACCATGTGCTAATCACTGGGCTATACAATGAAAGCAAAGAACCAGTAAACCCTGACTCTCATGACCAAGGCTGTTTATAATGCAAGTGCGTTACAAGTGCTCGCATGAAGGTACAAATGCCCTCCTGCCTGCTGGGGTGGGATGAAGGAAAAGGGAATCAAGAACATCTTCCCAGAGGCAATCCCATTTGAATATGACAGGGAGGGCACACATTTCTTATGTTTGCCTTAATTCACAAAAATATGACCTGGAAAACCTGGAGGATGGGAGGATAAAGAAGGAAGCCAGGAAGGGTATGACAGTATGAAAACTGCTTATTTGGGTAAGGTGACTTTCCTGACCATCTCTTAGAATGTGCTGTTCAGGAAATCAAGAGATAAATCAGTTAGAAGCATGGACATGCCACCAAGGCCACACACACAAGGCAAGGGCATGCTATCAGATTTTTAATATGAGATTCATTAGAAGGCTCAGGGAGATAATATCTTTGCCCTTAACTAAATTTCCAAACATACTAAGCATAAAATTCACTCCTTATAATAAAACATAAAAGTGCATCTTATGTATATGTGTATGTGTGTGTGTATTTGCTTGCACATATATGCTTGGAAGGAAAGTTGTGATCAACCTAGATAACATATTCAAAAGCAGAGACATTACTTTGCCGACTAAGGTCCATTTAGTCAACGCTATGGTTTTTCTGGTAGTCATGTATGGATGTGAGAGTTGGACTTGAAGAAGGCTGAGCGCCGAAGAATTGATGCTTTTGAACTGTGGTGTTGGAGAAGATGCTTGAGCGTCCCTTGGACTGCAAGGAAATCCAACCAGTCCATTCTGAAGGAGATCAATCCTGGGATTTCTTTGGAAGGAATGATGCTAAAGCTGAAACTCCAGTACTTGGCCACCTCATGCGAAGAGTTGACTCATTGGAAAAGACTCTGATGCTGGGAGGGATTGGGGGCAGGAGGAGAAGGGGACGACAGAGGATGAGATGGCTCGATGCCATCACTGACTCGATGGATGTGAACCTGAGTGAACTCCGGGAGTTGGTGATGGACAGGGAGGCCTGGCGTGCTGCGATTCATGGGGTCGCAAAGAGTCGGACATGACTGAGCGACTGAACTGAACTGAACTGAACTGATATGCTCTCACACACATTTATTCTTATAGTCTCAATCTACATGTTGTCAGGTTTTACATTCATACCCTGTGGTTCCGTTCATTTCATTGTAGCTTGTTTCATTAGAAATCCATTTAAAATAACTAATGGATCACTTTCCTTTGCATGAGGTATGTTTCACATCAGATTTAATCAGTATAGATAATGCCTGTTAAATAGTCATGGGCAGCTTCAGTATTCTGCCCAACAATTGAGAAACCTTACTCCCAAATTCAAATATACACTTAGATGACAGAAAAAAAGGGAAGAACCACAAAGCAACTTTGTATACATGGTTTTATATCCGTAAAATTATAGTTTTTAACTAAAGAACATATTGTTTCAAACAGAAAACTGCAAATAAGTTCCTTTAAGTTAATGCGTTTTAGTTTCTTATCTGGAATGAGATTTACCCCCCTGCAAGCTCAGTTGGTAAAGAATCTACCTGCAGTGCTGGAGCCCCAGGTTCAATCCCTGGATCAAGAAGATCCCCTGGGATGGAAATAGCAAACCACTCCAGTATCCTTGCCTAGAAAATCACATGGACAGAGGAGCCTGGTGGGCTGAGGTCCATGGGATGCAAAGAGTCGGGCATGACTGAGCAACTAACACTTTCAACAAGCTACATCAACGCATCTGGTTCACTTAAAAGAAGAAAGTTTGACATCTGAACCAGAGACCACCCCAACAGATGGTAGGTTGTGGGAAGCCGATAGGGTAAAAGAGACTCTACATGGAATAATTCTAAGAAACATCTTCTGCAAACTACATTTTTCCTCCTATGACAAATGGCTGTGATGCAAACAAGTAGCTTATGATGTTCATTTTTTAAAGGAAACCTTCTGCGTTAAATGAAAACATGGCAAGAAAGATCATGCAATCCAAATCCTTAGCAGATGATAAAAGATACACAGTAACAAAAATGGAAAAGCCTTAATAATTTAGGAATTTATAGATTTTCAGAAATACCACTTCAGTTCAGTTCAGTCACTCAGTCGTGTCCGACTCTTTGTGACTCCATCAACTGCAGCACGCCAGGCCTCCCTGTCCATCACCAACTCCCAGAGTCCACCCAAACCAATGTCCATTGAGTCAGTGATGCCATCCAACCATCTCATCCTCTGTTGTCCCCTTCTCCTCCTCCCCTCAATCTTTCCCAGCATCAGCGTCTTTTCCAATGAGTCAGCTCTTTGTATCAGGTGGAGCTTCAGTAATGGAGCTTCACAGTATTGGAGCTTTAGTATTGGAGCTCCACAGTATTGGAGCTTCAGCTTCAATATCGGTCCTACCAATGAAAACCCAGGACTGATCTTTAGAATTGACTGGTTGGATCTCCTTGCAGTCCAAGGGACTCTCAAGAGTCTTCTCCAACACCACAGTTCAAAAGCATCAATTCTTCAGCGCACAGCTTTCTTTATAGTCCAACTCTCACATCTATACATGACCACTGGAAAAACCATAGCCTTGACTAGATGGACCTTTGTGGACAAAATAATGTCTCTGTTTTTTTAATATGCTGTCTAGATTGGTCATAACTTTCCTTCCAAGGAGTAAGTGTCATTTAATTTCATCTAGTAGGTAGAAAAATGCCATCATTTTACTCTGGTATTTCATACAAAATTGCAAGGTATTAGCACATAAAATCTAACCTTATTCCAATAAAACCCCTCACAATAAAATCCCTCTGTTCAACATTCTGATGTTTTAGGCTATTACTTTCCCATATGTGCTGTTTCTTTTTTCAAAATACAGTTGCTCTATCTGGTTTTCTTATTTTTAATAAATCTCTCAAGTTTATCATTGCTTTTTAAAATTAACTTTTATCTGCTTAATTGTGGCAAAATTAATGGTAAGAGCATGTGTGTATGTATGTGTGTATTTCTCCTATATATGGAATTCCTCAATGGAATGTACAATAAGCTTGCACAGGCATAAAACTGTCAAAGTCATTGTACAATACACATTCCAAAGCATTCCATGTGAGGTCTACCTAATTTTTCCTGAATAATGTTTGTTGAGTAGTTTTTATTTAAATTACTTTTAGTCCATGTACTAGAAAGATTAGTAGGCTGGAAATAGTCATTCAAAGCATAAGAAAGGGATAATGATTGCTGACATCTTATAAATGAAATAAAATCCCCATTTTTCTTCACTTTGATCAAAGGACGACAGACACTGGACATTGTTTCTTCTTTCACAAAGACCATTCTGGTGCCCTAGTGATGCTTGTTACATCTCAAGTGTTTTTGGAAGAGAGCCCAAATTACCATTACAATGAATTAGTCTCTCTTAGAATTAACCTCATACCACAAGAGAGAATGACACTGAGCGTGAGTAACTGTTTAAAATACCTGCTCCCGTTACTGCATATGTTGCCAGAAGAATTCTGTGAAAGTTTGTTTTTAAAGACTCACTCATCTAGTTTTGCGAGCTACAGATCACCTCAAAGTGTTCCTTTTCATTTCATTCCATTCCCAACAAGCAATGACCACGAAAAACTGCTTTTCATTAGCTGAAAGAAGGCTGCTCTAACTCATTAGAAAGACTAAATCTTGGAAACAAACTCAAAAATATTTTTTAAATCATGACATATTATTAACAGACACAATAAAGATACCATTAAAACTTAGCAGATGTCATATTTTGACATACTTGCTTTGAATTTGTTTTTTTAGTAAGAAATAAAATGTTATCTAGACAAAATACCTGCTCCAAACACGCACCAAAATTAACCATTATCCTGAAGTTGATATGCATTTATGCTACATAGCTATATACCAAAATAATAAGTTATACTGTCAAGTATAATTTCTAGACTTACAAAAACATTACCTCATTGTGAAAGTGAAAGTGAAGTCGTGTCTGAGTCTTTGCGATCCCATGGGCTGCAGCCTACCAGGCTTCTCTGTCCATGGGATTTTTCAGGCAAGAATACTGGAGTGGGTTGCCATTTCCTTCTCCAGGAGATCTTCCTGACCCAGCGATTGAACCCGGGTCTCCAGCACTGTAGGCAGACGCTTTACCATCTGAGGCACCAGGGAAGTCCCTTATTGTATGACTTCTTAAACTCTTACTTTTTAATCAACATTATGTTTTTGAGACTTAGCCATATTAGTAGTGTACTTTTTATTATGCATTGTAAGACTGAGTCAGATTTAATAATTTCAACTGCTAATAAAACAGTCTTATATCTCAAGGCTTATCTTACCCAGAAGAAAGGAGTTCAAACTCTAATCAGATCCATTACCCTGAGTTCTAGCTCTGTCACAAGAACAAAGTGTTTCTCAGCATCTCACAAAGCCCCTAGGATTTCTTCTTTAAGGAGAAGAAAGAAAGCTGCATGATGAATCTTCTCCCATTTATAGACTGTATCTCAAGGATCCATACCAGTAATTTTTATCTTTGGCAAATAGTTATTTAGAGAGCAATTGCGAGATTGAGAAAAAGGGAAAAAAGGAAACAAGTTATCAAAATTAAAATTCACTCTACAGTCCTACTCAAGCATAAATTACTACATTAAGATATTAAAATAACCATGACATAAATTATAATGACAGTTCTCCCAACTTCCTAGGTACCTTTTCACTGAATGGACTGTGTAGTCTAGATTTTAAGGTATAAAGTAATGAAAAAGTACCAGCTCTCCATGGCTTAAAAATACCCCTCTACTTAACATAACAAGTAGTATACAAATGATAAATGTAGTATGTTCTCAATTATGGTAAGTGTATTCAGGTACACATTTGTATGCACTGGAAAAAGAAAAGAAACTGAATTGTGAACAATATATGTCTCTGGCTGATGGGAATACAGGTGAATTTTATTTTCTTCTTAAAATGCTTTGATATTTTCCACTTTCTTTAAGAAAGTAACAATTTTATTTTATATTCAGAAAAAGATATAAAGAAAGAGAGAAAGACACTAAAGATATTAGAATGCATTCATTCAGTGGGAAACTTATACATGTGGCAACTTAGGGGCCACTGAGTTAGATCAAACCTGTATCCACAGATGTGCCACTGGTTCCATTGTTTTGTTTTGTTTTTTTCTTTTTCCTTTAGGGCTGTCCCTTATCCACATCCCCCCACCCCCCAATTCCATGGCTTCAAAAGAACTAAAGAAAACAAATAAACAACAGAAAACAAAAGAGCAGAAACAGTCACAGGTAGTTTCTTTGAAGGGGAAGGGTTTTGTGGAAAGCTTAGAAGAGCAGCCATCCTTTATTGAGTGTTTCCTATGTCAATGGGGCTTCCCTGGTGGCTCAGCTGGTAAAGAACCCACCTGCTATGCGGGAGACCTGGGTGCGATTCCTGGGTTGGAAAGATCCCCTGGAGAAGGGAAAAGGCCACCCACCCCAGTATTCTGGCCTGGAGAATTCCATGGACTGTATAGTCCATGGGGCTGCAAAGAGTTGGATACAACTGAGTGACTTTCACTTCACTGTGTGTCAGTGAGCTTTAATTATTCCTCACAGCAGTCCTTTTGAATAGGTATTGTTACCATCTTATATTGGTGAAATGGTAAAACTGAGAAATTAAAGGATGTGATCAGGGTCAAAGAGCCCAAATGCTAGAAGTGGTCCTCTGTCTGATAGCTGTCCATTTTCTTTCCACTTCAGTTGGCTTCTGGTTCTTGGTTAGTGCAAGGATCACAAACATGCCATTTGCTGCCCAAATTCATCCAGCTGAGCTAGCACTTTATTCTTTAAGTATGTGACTTGCCTGGTGGCTCAGATGGTAAAGCGTCTGCCTACAATGAAGGAGACCCGGATTCGATCCCTGGGTTGGGAAGATCTCCTGGAGAAGGAAATGACAACCCACTGCAGTATTCTTGCCTGGAAAATCCCATGGATGGAGGAGCCTGGTAGGCTACAATCCGTGAGGTCGCAAAGAGTCATACATGACTGAGCAACTTCACTTCACTTTATTTTTTGGGTATAGTTTCAAAACCTTTATCTAGAACTCATAATCTCCAACTAACCTACCTCTCTTTCGCTTTAAGTTACTAAGGGAAGCTGTCCTGATCGTAAAGCCATTCGAGTTCCCACTAGTGTGGGGAATGGGGAAAATAAGAGTACTTAACAATCATCACCTTCCAATGGTAAAACACAACAATAACTCTTCATTCACTGTTCTCCCTTTTTAAATATAATAAAAAAATCCCCTTCACCACTATCATGCTGAGGAATACTGAATGAATGATTGGGCCGACATGCAGTAGGCCTCCCTAAACCCACCTATACTTTGAAGCCTTTCTAAACTGAACATGAAGTAGTAATTTTATATGACAAGGTGATTCTTTCCTCAGCTCCATGATGATATGCTTTTTATTGCCTCATTAATTATCCTTACTGAAAAGTATTAGTATTTTCTTTCATTTACTCAACCAAAAGAGATATCAATTTCCTATAGCATATGGATTAGTAGCATGTCATTCTCTGGTTCATTAATCTATTACCTCTTCAAAACAACACAAATGCCAAGTGAAATACTTAATCTAATGTTCATATAATCATTGAAAGCTTATTATATACTCTTAATATTGTGATTTAAAATAAGCTTACCAATAAATTTTCATCAAAACTCTTCAAACAAGCCTCTTTTTAGGCTGCTTTTGAGGTTATTAAAACTGGTTGAACTATACATAAATTAAAATTGATGAACAAAATCTTTGCTCAAAAATTTTCAGTTGTTAAAACTAAAGGTATATTTACAACTAAATACACTTATTGTATCTTGCAGATATATATATCTGTAAAACAATGAATCAGAATATATATATATATGATACAGTAGTAGACTGTTTCCCTTTAAAAATGTCACATCTTATCAAGTAGGTGTAAGATTATAGATAGTAGATTATATATCAACAAAGACATAAAGGACATGCACAGATGTAGGTGTGTAATTATGTATGTTTACGTAATATAAATGTGTGTATATATATGTGTGTGTGTGTGTATGTATATAATTTGTTATGTGAGAAAAACCCAGTTAGGTAAATATCTCTTGAGTCACTTTTATATGTTTTCTATGTTAAGAAGCCTTGCATCATGAATATAAGATGCAAAATACATAGTTCTTGACTAGTCCTTATCTAGTGAGAAAGACAGTATATAAGCAGACATTATTTAATGTGGTAATGATTAGAATAAAATTGCCTATACAGGATTGTGAAATATATACCCCAAGTTTATTAAATCCATTACAGTTTTATTCCATATACTCACACAGAAGAATAGTTTGGTAGTTTTTTCAGTTAGTACAACATAACTGAGCACAAATATAGTTTGCAAAATGCACATGTTTAATCAGCCTCTCTTCTGTTCTGATGTGAATTCCCACCCAGGACTGATTTCTGTCAGCATTCACAGTTTTATCATGGCTTTTTAGATTAAAATTATATCAGCATCATTATTTCCAGGAAACCATGAAACTCCAGAATTACATATCCTAGGATGTCACTGAGGTCTTTTACATTCTTGACTTCTTAAAGCCAAGCGTTTTCATGCCACAGCATGAGATATGTTACATTAAACATTTAAGGAGTTTGCCAGAAAATCATCATCATAGCAGGATATCATACATTTGTTTTCTCATAACATTTTCATCTGTAGAAATGGAGAATCAGAAAAGTAGGCTAACTTCCACCAAAGAAACAGTGAATTAGAGCTCACAGCAGAACCAGAATTCTTGCTGTGCCTTTTCTAAATCTAGAGTCCAAAGTCTGTACTAATACACATCTACACATGATATGAGCCCAGATTTAAGGGTCTCTCCTATCAAAAGTTAAGATTCATTATGGCCTATCTGACTTCTTCCAAAGAGGAAGAAAGCTTTTGGTAAACCTGCATAAGCAGGTGGAACCTTATGGGGTGCTGGCAAAGTGTTACAGGCTTCCTGGTGGCTCAGAGGATAAAGCGTCTGCCTGCAATGCAGGAGACCTGGGTTTGATCCCTGGGTGATCCCCTGGAGAAGGAAAAGGCAACCCACTCTGACTCTCTTGCCTGGAAAATCCCATGGACAAAGAAGCCTGGTAGGCTACAGTCCATAGGGTCGCAAAGAGTTGGACACGACTGAGCAACTTCACTTTGGTTTTCACAAAGAGCTCCCAGGATGTATCATCAGGAGATCTGGGTGATTTTTTTTTCACTTATCAGCCATACGAACTGTATAGTCTTTTTCTCTTCTGAGATAAATATTTCTCATCAGGAAAATCATCCTGTTAATTATACCTGTCCTAAGTATCTCATAAGTTTGTTGTCATGATCAATGAAATAAGTATGTGAAAACATGTGGTCAGCTCTAAGATGCTATACAAATGACAGATACTTATACTTTGGTTGAGAGTCAAGTTAGGAGAAGCAGTTTGAAAATCTATTAGAAGTGAAAATTCTCCAGTGTAAATATATATACATATATATATATATCTCAATGAGAAGATAACTAATGGTTCAAACTAGCCATTGCATTACTTCCCTTACTGAATTCAGATTTATAACTACCAATATATGAGAAGAAGCAGTATGAGATAAAAGAGCAAGTTTTGGATTCTGATAGCTTTATACTGGCCATTGATTAACTGTGTAAGGTTAAGCAAATTGCCTTCCCTCTCTGTGCCTCAGCTTCTGCATCTAGAAAAAGGAAATTATAATGTACCTACAACATAGTATTGTTCAAGAATTAAAAAGGAAATAGTATAAAAAGACCTACATTGAAAAATAAAATAAGTTTCTAATGGAAAGGAATGGGTTTCAACTTTCTCAGCAGATATGGACGTAAGAGATGGTAAAAAGTGAAAATGAAAGTGTCAGTTGTGTCTGACTCTTTGCAACCCTGTGGACTGTAGCCCACCAGGCTCCTCTGACCATGGGATTTCCCAAGCAAGAATACTGGAATGGGTAGCCATTCCCTATTCCAGGTAATCTTCCCAACCCCCAGATCGAACATGGATCTTCCACATTGCAGACTGGGTCTTTAACATCTGAGCCATCAGGGAAACCTGACTAGGTGATGGTATGGTAGAGTTAAAAAGAAAAAAATAATGAGGAATTTGTTCTGAGAGACATAGCTTCCTACCACTAAGCATTGTGACTATGAAGAATCTGCTTCATTATTCTGAGCCTTGATTTCCTCATCTGTACACTAGATGTACATCAAACAGTTTTATAAAGCTAAAGTAAAAATATTTTGTAAACCACAGGCATACAAAGATAAAAGATTCATTACAGCATGTTGTCAATCTCTGATACTACTGCTTGCCTAATGCTAAATGGCTTTGTAAATCTTCACTCTTAGAGAATTGTAAGTATCTTTCCTATTTACACTGTCTCAGAAATCCATGTACTATAGGGTGTCTGGGAACAGATAATAATATTTTATCGTATTTTAATGTAATGTCAGAAATCCATTTATTACATATATTCAGTAATTCTTCCAGACATTATGGCCACAGGGTGTAAAGAAACCTCTTGTACAACATGTGCTAGTTGTTTCAAACCTTCAGAGGAAACTTTCTCCTTGAGCAATTTTAACCCCAAAATATCTACAATTATGATTTTGATGATGATTAGACTCTGAATTGCTAGGCCAGCAAGGAATAAAGTGTAAGACTGCAGTGAATAAAGTTCCCAGATGTCTTTCATAAAAATACGGGGGCCAGGGAGGAAAGGGTGGAATTAGGGGGAGGTTACAAAAGAGAAAGAAAAGTCTTTCTCTTTAAAATTTTAAACATTATAGCTAGTTCAACCAGCTGAACATCTGACTTAAAAGCAGATAAAGTATAAAATTATTCTCATTATAAAAGTATTCATCACTTTACTTATGATGACAGGGATCTGAAAGCAACAGTATTACAAGTATTTAGATTTTCAGATAAATTGACTGATAAACTGAAGATGAAGCATTACAAACCACCAGTTATAACTATCAATAAAAAATTTAAGACAAAGAAAATATATTAAAACAATATAAACAGCATTTACTTGCATGGTTCACTACTGGACATTTGGCAAACTTGAGAATGTAAGGCCCCAAGTGTAGTTTCTTCCATGAAAAGCACGCTTCCTTTGAGACAGATTGACACTTACAATTTCATAAACCTTGGGGACTTAGCACGTCTTTATTTAACCATATGACTAAAAAAGTCCCTGTGGAAACTTGCTACATAAAAGATTCCAAACAAGTAAGTCTTTTGAGATTTCTGAGCTTCCTGTGACACCTACCATTAATGCATCTACAATGACCATGCTATTGGGTACAAAGAAATGAGTCACACACTGGTCTGGGGCACATCTAATGGTATAATACAGGAAGATCATGGCTCTGTGTGTACTGGAACTTCATCTTCAGATGCAATTCTAAAGAAGAGGCTCTCCAGCAAAGAGGTATTAAATAGTCCAATTTTCAAAATATTCAGAGGGATTAACTCACTAGAACAGAATAAGGTTGATTATTCTCAAAAGAAAACACAAATGTAACAGAGTAAGGCTAAAGTAGTGGCTTTCTCATTTTTTGAGTGTTGTCGTTCAGTCGTAAAGTTATGTCCGACTCTTTGCAACACCATAGACTGCAGCACGCCAGGCTTCCCTGTCCTTCACTATCTTCTGGAGTTTGCTCAAATTCACGTCCTTTGAGTCGGTGATGCCATCCAACCACCTCATCCTCTACTGCCCTCTTCTCCTCCTGCCCTCATTCTTTCCCAGCATCACGGCCTTTCCCAACGAGTTTGTATTTCTCATCAGGTGGCCAGAGTATGGGAGGAAGCCTCAGCTTCAGCATCAGTCCTTCCAATGAATATTCAGGGTTGAGTTCCTTTAGGATTGATTGATTTGAACTCCTTTCTGTCTCAAAGAGTCTTCTCTAGCACCAAAATTTAAAAGCATCAGTTCTTTGGCGTGGAGCCTTCCTTATGGTCTCAACCCTCACATCCACTCATGACTAGTGGAAAAACCACTGCTTTGACTATACGGATCTTTGTCGGGAAAGTGATTTCTCTGCTTTGTTTGTGTGCTGCTAAGCTGCTGCTAAGTCACTTCAGTCGTGTCCGACTCTGTGTGACCCCATAGACGGCAGCCCACCAGGCTCCCCCATCCCTGGGATTCTCCAGGCAAGAATACTGGAGTGGGTTGCCATTTCCTTCTCCAATGCATGAAAGAGAAAAGTGAAAGTGAAGTTGCTCAGTCTGTCCGACTGTTAGCGACCCCATGGACTGCAGCCCACCAGGCTACGCCGTCCATTGGATTTTCCAGGCAAGAGTACTGGGGTGGGGTGCCATTGCCTTCCCCGTTGTTTGTCTAGGTTTGTCACAGTTCTTCTTCCAAGGACCCATAGTAAAAAGTATAGTTTTAATCAGGATAGTTAGTTAAGTTAGTTAGTTAAGTTGCTCAGTTGTGTCTGACTCTTTGCAACCCTGTGGACTGTAGCCCACCAGGCTCCTCTATCCATGGGATTCTCCAGGCAAGAATACTGGAGTGGGTTGCCGTTTCCCTCTCCAGAGGATCTTCCTGACCCAGGGATTGAATCAGGTCTCACGCATTAGAGGCAGATGCTTTAACCTCTGAGCCAATAAGGAACAAATATCACACACATACACACACACACACACACACACACACACACACAAATATACAGACACACATAAGCTTGCATGTAGACACAAATAAGAAACAAGTTTAATGTAGCAATATTTACTTCAGTGACACAGCTAAGAATTATAACTCAGGTCTCTGATACTCTGAGATTTTTATATTTTCTGTACTGTTCAATTTTATTTCATTTTTCCAAAAAAAGTTGACCGAATCAATTATTTTAGTTTCACAACCTATTAATGGTCATGATGTTCAAAAAGACACTGGACTGGAAGCTGATGTTCATGGCTACTATTAATTATGCCCTCATTATACGTGAGGAAATGTGCCGAATAGTTCATTTGCATCATAGCCTTAGACCTCAAAACAACCATTTGAGATGAGTGCTATATACATCTATTTTGTAGATGAAGCATTTAAAACTTGGCTCTGACTATGCAGCCAGGAAACGGAAAAATCAGGGTTTAAAAGTCAATCTTTTCTAACTCTCACTCAAAATCACACTCCATATACCACCAAAAAGCCTAAAGCTGATGTTCAGGGCAGACTAGATGGGCTTCTGACTTAAGGAGCACAAAAACTGTTTCTGTACAAAGCAGAATCTAACGTATTTTTAAAAAATGATCATTGTACATATTTTCTACAAATTCAATGAAGTTCTTTTTAGAACACTTCCCCCCCCCCCCAATAAAACTTGCTATCATTATTTTAAGTGACCAGTTACAGAGCTTATTTGTATGTTGTTATATGCAGACATTGCAATAGGAAGGATTCTGGATGGTTATTTATTGAAAGACAACATCAGCATGGTAATCAGCCTATAAGATGATCCAGTGATCCCCTCTTCCTGTTCTTTGTATTCGTGTTTAGTCTTCTCCTGCATGCTACTAGAGTTGTCTTGTGACAAAGAGAACAGGGCAGAAGAGATGTGGGTCGCTCCAGATAAGATTCTATGGCTTCTTTGCTCCCCCACCACTATTCACTCTGGGGTAATCCCTGTCATAAGCAGCCCCACAGAGAGGTCCACATGGTGAGAAACTGGAGCCTATGACCAGCAGCCAGGTGAATGAGCTCAGAGTGGGTCCTCCATCTCAGTCAGCCCAGTTAAGAGGCTTGACTGTAACTTCACAAAGGACCTGGAGCTAGAAACAGTTAAATTGCCCCCAGATCCAGATCTGTGATTCTCAGAAGCTATGTGAGATGATAAATGTTTGCTATTTTAAACTACTAAATTTTGGCACAATTTGTTAGACATCAAGAGACAATGTAAGTAGATCATAAACTCTATAGGATACTAGCTCAAAGGGTTTTTGTCTGTATGTGTTACATAGAACCTTTAATAGCAATAACAGAAAGGTAACAGGAAACTCAGATTAGAAAACACTAAAGAAAAAAGAGAAGCAAACTAAACCATGAATGGCATAGGGAAATCTAATAGTTTTAAATTAGATTTTGAAGTCAAACTATATAGTCTAGATAAGAAGCTGTCCTAAACTCAAGCAGTTAATATAACAACTTGTCAACCAATCTATAATTCATCAGCATCTCCTTTACCCTTATTCTCCTCAATTAATTACTGGCTATTTTAAAAATCACTGACATCCCACTTGAGGTTGAATTAGAAAAGAGAAGAGAACTGAAACTCACATATGTGAGTTCTGCAATTTTTTGTAGCTTATGGTGGGGGTTCAGTTCAGTTCAGTTCAGTTCAGTCGCTAGGTCTTTGAAATTTGAAAAGTAGTCAGACTGGGCACCATCATCCTTCCTGAATCTCTCTTCCCCTAAGGAGTGCTTAAGACTCTCATACTGTCATCCAGCTGCCTAAACCCTTTTACCACGGCATCCACCTAGGTCTTTCCCTCCAATAACTTCTCACTGTGTTCTACCATGGCATCCACCCAAGTCTGTCTTTCCCTCCAATAACTTCTCGTTGCATTAATTCACACAAAGGCATGAATGAGTGATTTCTAATTTACTAATCTTCTATTTTAATTTCTAAAAGACACTTGTTTACTCAGTTAAATACTGACTTTTGGGATCTTGTGCAGCACTATAAGCTGAAGTAAAGGTTTTATAATTGAAAATACATGTATCTTACTTCTGTCATATGAACTCAAACTGAAACTTCTAGAAAAAAAAGTAACTTGTTTTATGATGTTAAGATCATTGTTCAATTATCTATAAATTTAAGCAGTGCTTCTCAACTTCAGCATACTGACATTAGTCAGGACAGTGTTGTGTGTGTGTGTTTGTGTTTGAGTATGTTGCAGTGTATCTTACGCACTAGAATGTTCAGCAGCGTTACTGGCCTCCAACCACTAGACACTAATGGCAACCCTGCTGTGACAATCAAAAATGTTTCCAGACATTGCCAAATGTTTACTGGAAGTCAGGATCATGCCTAGTTAAGAACCATTGATATAAATAATTGTTACAATTTTTGAACAAGTGTGTATATATAGTTACTAAGAGGATGTAAGAAAATGACTTTAGGAAATGTTGTGGGGTTATTTAAGATGTGACCTTTTCAGTGCTCCTAAAATTACAATCATAGTATAAAGCCAAATTGATTTATCTAAATTTTATCCAGAATTCTATTAAGAGGCAGAGGCTGAAATTGCTAATTTTATTTTAACTCTACTATTTACCAAATAACTTAAATTTGGCTATATTTACAAAGCACAAACAGACATTCTCATAAAGTACACCCTGGAAAGGACCATGGCTACCATTTTTCTGAAATTCCTTTTCTTTAAAGACCATGGTCCAGAGAAAAGAAGGTCTCATAGAGATTCAATCACCTATTAAAGACTAGAATCCAATTTTTTGACTCATTTGCTCCCCTTTAAGGTAGAAACAAGAAAATGTACTTTCCTCTTGGTTACTAGCTCATCAACACTACATGTGATATATATTTTCCCTGGATCTATGTGTTTTATTTGCTATACATGCACCTAAAAGCACCAAGCAGAAAATATGAGCCTGATTACCAGACACAGCCAGGTATCATTGTGAAGGCTTTGTAAACTATCATATGAAATTAAAGTGTGAATTAGTTTATTGTCAAGCTAAATTGTTTGAGACAGTTATATAAATGATGAATACAGACAAAAGTTTATCTCAGATAGAAAAATGTGATAATCCCAATGCTGTCAAAACTAAATTTACAAAGAGTTTATGTTATTGCTGTGATAAGGTGCTAAAAATGGCCTCTTTGACAAAGTGTAAATCCTTTTCCATTTCCTAACTGTTCTTTTCAGTATCTCAATTCCCTACTCTCTTAAGTGGGAATTAGCTTTAAGGCTATTTTTAGTTAAGTACAAAATAGATTGAGCTTTGTGGAAAGAAGAATTCATTTTACGCAATCAGAACAAAATACATAATGTTTCAAAGGAACACTATCTGCCATTGTATATGTAAGTCATAACATCATATTTCAGATAGAGAAGTTGAATTCTGAAACATGCTGAAATGTGAAAAACAGACAATGACCACAGAGGGAATTGGATCACAGATGCATTGATGGGGCATCTGAGTTCGATCATGTTTATCATGTTGGAAGATGAAATGTAGATTTAAGGAGTGAAATGATGTCCATGAGAAAGCATTCCTAGAAGCATTTCTTCTCTAAAAAGATACTACTTGCCATTTGAGCCTGGAAAAACACAAGTTTGATATGGTCTATCCTGATTTTCCTTCTGAGGCTCTCTTGAATATCTTCTTTAGTGCATCATTAATTTCTGATGAACTGAAGACTTACTGTGCTTAGTTACTCAGTTGTGTTTGACTCTTCGCAACCCCTTGGACTGCAGCCCACCAGGCTCCTCTGTCTATGGGGATTCTGCAGGCAATAATATGGGAATGGGTTGCCATGCCCTCCTCCAGGGGATCTTTGCAACCCAGGGATTGAATCGGGGTCTCCCATATTGCAAATGGTCTTTACCAGCTGAACTACCAGGGAAGCCCAAAGACTTACTAGATTTCTCTAAATGCTTCACTTTCCCCTAAGGAATAACTTAGGCTTTGCGGGAAAATATGACTTACTTTATCTTACAATAGAGTATAAATAAAGAATTAAGTAAATGAGGGTTGTGATAATTCTTTTTTTTTTTTTTTTAGGTCTCTCATTATTCTTTTAAGAAACAGGTGACCTATTTAAAGACTTGGAAAGACATCACCAGTGCTTAACACCCAACTCTTGAAATGGCTTTTTCTCTAGTGAAAGTCAGCTGTTTGGTTCCATTTCCAAAGAGTGTCTGAAATCAGCACCACTTCAGTTGGCTGCTCTAAGAATGCTGACCTTAATTCCCTTTTAAGAGAGTGAAGGGTTAGGATTTATGTTTCTTTTTTACATATGCTGCCTTGCAAAACTCTTTCCATTTACTCATAAAATAAGTTTGCCAACTTCTTTTTATTCAAAGAATTAAGATCAGGTTATTTCCATCCTAAAAATGATCAAATAGAGTTATGGTAAATAAATAGGAGGCCAGCAGAGCCAACTGCAATAGACTGTAATATAATCTACAGACTATTTTATCAAGTATATTTATCAGGAAATTATTATAAGATTAGAAAGTATAATATTTATATTTAATTATACTTTACACAATGGCAGTTCTCATGGGGAAAAATAAAAGACAAAAAAATTAAACCCACATATTCACATGCTCTGTATATTCTCATTTGAGGTCTTCCTTGAATACCTCAGTATTTATGTAGGTTCTATCCTGCCCAAGAGCACCCTGCCATGGGGATAAGTGGACACTGAAATCAGCCCACTTTCAGCTCCCTAAACCTTAGTGCTATGGGCAAGACCAGGGTGTTTCTAATTCTCTCAAAACTCTGATATGGATTAGTGGTGGTCACTGCTGAACAATCTGAGGTCCCAAATTGCCTTTCATCTAATAATCCAGAGGCAATCCTTCTCTTTAACAATGCTCTGTCAGAGGAAAGGGGAACAGGTGGCTAAAGGCCAGATAGTTGACTTACATTTCCCAACCTGACATGTTCCCACACTCATTACCCAAAAGTGCCTAGGGATACCTATTCTTCACTGTTACATGTCCTGGAAATTGGGGGAAGTGTCAGATGTAGTGAGCTAGGGGAATAGAAATGCTTAAATCTTTATCTTGTCCAGTCATAACCCTGTCCCCTTGAGTTACCCTAGGAAAATATAACCCAAGAAACAGTGTAAAAAAGAAACCCATTCCATATTTTAAATATTTGTACTTTGTGACAAATTCCAATACAGAGCTCTCAGATAAACTGTACTGAAGCACAAAGCCTAGCACTGAAGTGCAGGAAGTCTCCACTGAAACTAAAACTCAAATTGTATACATCAGATAGTCTGAAGAGGTATAGCACAGCACTGTAATGCCCCCTCCTTCTACACCTACATTTCTCATACCACCATGGTAAGCATACTGAACAAAGTCAAATCCATACTATTTATCCTAAGCTGCATGCCATGTGGTTGGAATGATAGAATTTATGTCTGTGGTAAAGTTTAGCAAAGTTTTAAGAAATAATTTCAATATACATTATGTGAACTCCATGGGTTTATCTTCCAGGAAAGAATGCTGCAATTTAGAGGGGAGATAAAATTTTTCATGGGAAAGGTAAAAATTAAACTCAGACTTAATGAATGTCTAGGGAGAAACAGAGGGGGATTGTTAGGAGGAAGAACAGCCTCTACAAAGGCATAGAAGTCATAAAAACACGTATTTCATTTTGGTAGAGGTGGGAGGGAGCAGTACAGATCCCACCCCAGCCAGAGTGAGGGTTTGAGAAAGGAAAGCAGTATGAAGGAAGGGGTGTGGGTGCGTGTGTGCTTGTGTGTGTGTGCACGCGCATGCATGCATGTGTGTGCGTGTGTGCACAGCATGTTATTCAGTTGTGTGCGCGGCATGTTACTCATTCAGTTGTGTCCAACTCTTTGTGACCCCATGGACTGTAGCCCTCCAGGCTCAGGCCCAGACAAGTTGTGGTGGGTATTTAGTGTTAAGCTAAACGGAATTTGAATTTTATCCCACTGAAAAAGGAGAAAATCCAAGAATAAAGGCCTTCAAATTTGACTTCCAGCTCTTCCTAAATTCCAAAATTTAAAAAAAAAATCTGTTTTAACAACTGGAAACGCTATTTCCAAGCTATCAACATGTGATCTGTGGGTCAGTACACTGGGGAAATAGAGTATTCCTAAGATTTCTGAACTTGGAGTTGAGGAAATTCCCTATTTTGAAGTAATTATTCTCTGATATTCCAAAAGATCAAGTACAATTTTCCTTTTTTTTCCTTCTACTGCTTAATCTGCAGCACTCCATTTCAAAGCACAGCTTATCACTGATTATACAAATACTTACAAGCAGGGCTCATTTTTAGTAGGTAATGAAGTGTAAGGATGAAGCTTAAATGATGCAATATACCCAATGTCTAGCCTTACATAAATAAATAAAGAACCATTTGTTTTATTTCATTTCAGTACACACTCTTGCAAGGGAATGTTCTATTTCTTTTGGCATACACAAAAAATTCTGAGTATACATCAACATCTTTTTAATGTTGAAATATAGCTTTTGTTTGTCCTTTATTCCAAAATAACTATATAATAAAAACATACTGGAAATTTTTTGGTGCCTTTTTCAAAAATGAACAGGCTTGCTTCCCAGATGCCTCATGACACTGACATAAGCATAGCCAGAAATTTACAGACTCCCAGTTATAATCTCATCTGGATGAATCTGTTATGTGTGCTAGTTAGGCCAGACTTCACCTGCAGATATTGAAATTGAATCCATCTCCAAATCTTATTTAGGTCTTTCTAAAGACAGCAATGAGCACTGGAGAAGAAATTTAAAGACTGCTACTCTATGGGACTATTTTAAGGTATTTTCATCTTTGGAGAAGTGGAATAAAATAGGAAGATTTGAACGGAGCAATATTTTTGAGCACCATTGATATAAGCAAGGACATATCCTGCATTGTAAGTGTTGTTCCACCTGTTTCTGCAGTTTAAAAAAAAGAACTGATGCTCATATGTAGTGAAAGCCAGTGTTACATAACAAGTAATGGTGGAGGTGAGATTTGTCTATTTTTGTTGTTGTTTTTATTATGATTATATTAAGAGCCATATATTTTAAACCACAGATTCATCTGAAAATTTCTATTCACATGGTCTGAAAAGGAAGTATGTGGTGAGGAAAGTACAGATGAAAAGTTACTAAATGGTTTAATCACCAGTGAACATCATGTGTATAGTATAAAGACAAAATGCAGATGTCACTAATACATTAATTATCATAAGAAAGGTGTGTATCTGTGCATGCATATATGTGCATGTATATGTGTGTATATATATATATATATATACTATGTACACATTAACTATACTGTATATTATTAATACTATTACATATTACATGTACAAACTCATTCAAGACTATCTGTAATCCTAGAATCTATTTAGATTTTTGCTAAATTTCCAAACATTTTATAAGTACCTATAATTGTATTTTTCTTACTTTAATTAAAAATCTACTGTTATAAATATAGAGGGAAATAAGTATTTAGGAATGGAGGATGAACAACTTATGAATCTCATAAGTTGTTCAGAACTGCTGCTGTCTGATTATAAAATGTAGACCTACTTTTAGTTGGTTTTATTATTAACTTAAATTTAATAATAAAGTTATTAATTTATTCAATAATAAATTATTAATATTAATTTAATTTGGGGCTTCCTTGGAGGCTCTGATGGTAAATCATCTGTCTGCAATGCAGGAGACCGGGGATTGATCCCTGGGTTGGGAAGATCCCCTGGATAAGGAAATGGAAGTCCAGTCCAGTACTCTTGCCTGGAAAATCCCATGGATGGAGGAGCCTGGTAGGCTACAGTCCATGGAATTGCAAAGAGTCGGTCACGACTGAGCAGCTTCACTTTCACTTTCATTATTAATTTAATTAAGTCAATCCTATAGGAAATCATCCCTGATTATTTGTTGAAGGGCTGATCCTGAAGCTGAAGCTCCAGTACTTTGGCCACCTGATGTAAAGAGCCAACTTATTAGAAAGACCCTGATGCTGTGAAAGATTGAAGGCAGGAGGAGAAGGGGACAACAGAGGATGAGATGGTTGGATGGCATCATCGACTCAATGAACATGAATTTGAACAAGCTCTGGGAGATGGTGAAGCACAGAGAATGCTGGCATGCTGCCATCCATGGGGTTGCAAAGAGTCGGACAATGACTGAGCAATTGAATAACATAATTTTAAATTATCTCCTAATAGGAACCCGGAATGGCCTATCTCAACTAACCCACCTTGGTATGTCACTGACTGAGGGTTTCTAGGTGAAAAATAACCATGCTTAAATGTCTCTGTCTCTTTTTCATTAAAGAGGAACTAAAAGCGCTTACTCCAAATGTCTGCCATGAAAATTAAATAGATCACAATTTGAAAAGTTCTCAGAAGAGCGCCAGGCAAAGAGGAAGTATCAAAGCATTGTTTATTTAAAAAATAGTATTTATGAAAAGTCCAAGGTATGAGCCTACCAGTTTTACAGATTAGAAAATTGAGTGTCAGAAGGATTAAAAGAAAAAAAAGGTATCCAATGTGAAAGTGATAAAATCAAGGTTTAACTTCAAGTTTATCAATATTAAAACTGTACGTCTTCCATACAAAAGAAATGTTTTATGCTATCCATGCTTCTACTACCAAGTCATTTCTTCAGCTTTCATTGAGTATTTTAACATTTTCACATTTTGTTATTATCTTGCCAAATTTTCATTTGCATACATATTTTTAAGCTAAAATTTCATGCTATTTCAGAACAGGTGCACTGATGTGTGATAAAGTAAAATCTGACATTTTTTAAGGAAAAGTGAATTTTATACAATCCTTTAAGCTACTAAACATGAAAATTAAGTTGTTATTGTTATTTTAAGCAAAAGAACATTTTGTATTGAAAAAGTGTGTCTTTTCAAGAAACCACTAACCAGATGTTGGGGTCTTGAGATATCCCAAAGGGATACAAATGATGAAAGAACTTCTTCCACACAAAAATATCTAAAAAAAATGTGCACACATTTTATAACTATGAGTATTGTTTGTGAAAAATTTAGTGAATGTGCTTTATCATCAGATATCAGAGCCCTGGGATATCTTACTTTTGAATGTGGTTTAAGAGAGAAGGAAAACACAAAGAGCTAAGAAAAATTACTAGGAAAATGTTAATACAATAATTAAATGGAATAGAGAGAGGGAATGCCAAATATCTATAAAGTTTATTGCATGTATCACAGACTAAAATTTGACATGTGAAAATGAACTGTTCAGTCTTTGATTATACTCACAAAAGCAACATTTAAAGGCTACATGAGATATTCATCAGGAAATTATTTGTCATCAAATTTCTACAGAGAGTTTATTACACAGAGAGCACTTTGTTAATATTACTTATACATACATGTGAAAGGGTTAGTTGCTCGGTCGTGCCTGACTCTTTGTGACCTCATAGACTGTAGCCTGCCAAGCTCCTCTGCCCATGGAATTCTCCAGGCAAAAATGCTGGAGTGGGTTGCTGTGCCCTCTTCCAGGGGATCTTACCAACCCAGGGATCGAATCTGTGTCTCTTGCATTGCAGGCAGATTCCTTACAGTCTGAGTCTCCAGGCAAGCCATATAAATGTATATAGAGACTACATATACATACATACACACTGAAAATAAGATGTGGTTTTTAACTGTTTTAATTATATTTTCACTCGTTAGCTTTTTATTTCTTAAGGTGATTTTTAAAATTTGTTTTGCTTGCTGCACAGTAGATCTCCAGAACTCATTCAGTGTGGGTTTTTTTTTTTTCAGTTTTATTCATTTATTTATTTTTTTACTTTACAATATTGTATTAGTTTTGCCATACATTGATATGAACCTGCCATGGGTGTATATGTGTTCCCCATCCTGAACCCCTTTTCCACCTTCCTCCCCATCCCATCCCTCTAGGTCATCCCAGTGCACCAGCCCTGAGCACCCTGTATCATGCATCAAACCTGAACTGACCAGCCCTGAGCACCCTGAATCATGCATCAAACCTGGACTGGCATTCACATATGATAATTTACATGTTTCAGTGCCATTCTCCCATATCATCCCACCCTCGCCCTCTTCCACAGAGTCCTAAAGACTGTTCCATACATCTGTGTCTCTTTTGCTGTCTTGCATACAGGGTTATCATTATCATCTTTCTAAATTCCATAAATATGTGTTAGTATACTGTATTGGTGTTTTTCTTTTTGGCTTACTTCACTCTGTATAATAGGCTCCAGTTTCATCCACCTCATTAGAACTAATTCAAATGTATTCTTTTTAATGGTTGAGTAATATTCCATTGTGTATATGTACCACAGCTTTCTTATCTATTCGTCTGCTGATGGACATCTAGATTGCTTCCATGTCCTGGCTATTATAAACAGTGCTTCAATTAACATTGGAGTACATGTGTCTCTTTCAACTCTGGTTTCCTCGGTGTGTATGCCCAGCAGTGGGAGTGCTGGGTCATATGGCAGTTCTATATCCAGTTTTTTAAGGAATCTCCACACTGTTCTCCATAGTGACTGTACTAGTTTGCATTCCCACCAACAGTGTAAAAGGGTTCTCTTTTTTCCATACCCTCTCTAACATTTATTGCTTGTAGACTTTTGGATCACAGCCATTCTGACTGGTGTGGAATGGTACCACATTGTGGTCTTGATTTGCATTTCTCTGATAATGAGTGATGTTGAGCATCTTTTCATGTTTGTTAGCAATCTGTATGTCTTCTTTGGAGAAATTTTTGTTTAGTTCTTTGGACCACTTTTTGATTGGGTCATTTATTTTTCTGGAATTGAGCTTCAGGAGTTGCTTGTATATTTTTGAGATTAATTCTTTGTCCGTTGCTTCATTTGCTATTATTTTCTCCTATTCTGAAGGCTGTCTTCTCACCTTGTTTGTAGTTTCCAGTGTTGTGCAGAAGCTTTTAACCTTAACTAGGTCCCATTTGTTTATTTTTGCTTTTATTTCCAATATTCTGGGAGATGGATCATAGAGGATCCTGCTGTGGTTTATGTCGGAGAGTGTTTTGCCTATGTTTTCCTTTAGGAGCTTTATAGTTTCTGGTCTTACGTTTAGAACTTTAATCCATTTTGAGTTTATTTTTGTGTATGGTGTTAGAAAGTATTCTAGTTTCATTCTTTTACAAGTGGTTGACCAATTTTCCCAGCACCACTTGTTAAAGAGATGGTTTTTTCTCCATTGTATATTCTTGCCAACTTTATCAAAGATAAGGTGTTCATAGATGTGTGGATTTATCTCTGGGCTTTCTATTTTGTCCCAGTGATCTATATTTCTGTCTTTGTGCCACTACCATACTGTCTTGATGACTGTGGCTTTGTAGTAGAGACTAAAGTCAGGCAGGTTGATTTCTCAAGATTGTTTTGGCTATTCAGTTTTTTTTTTTTCATACAAATTGTGAAATTATTTGTTCTAGTTCTCTGAAAAATACCATTGGTAGCTTGATAGGGATTGCATTGAATCTATAGATTGCTTTGGGTAGTATACTCATTTTCACTATATTAATTCTTCTGATCCAAGAACACGGTATATTTCTCTATCTATATATGTCCTTTTTGATTTATTTCACCAGTGTTTTATAGTTTTCTATATAGGTCTTTTGTTTCTTTAGGTAGATATATTCCTAAGTATTTTATTCCTTTTTTCTCTTTAAATTTCTTATAAACTTTTTCCTAATCAATAATCTAACCAACATTTTTACATTTGATCAGTGATATTTATGAATATTTGAGCTTTCCTCAATATCTTCTAATGAAGTTTTCTATAGGAAAAAAGAATAGTGACAACGATTTTGCAAAGGAAAAAAATCCCTGTTCCTTTATTTTATTTTGAAGTGCTATGCAAATGTAAAGTATCCTCATTAGTACTACTATTATTAGTGAAGCATCTATAAGCTAACATTCAGTTATTTGCTGCATTACAAAATTTAAAAGTAAAATAGTCTCTTGACATCTATCTCTCCGGGCTCCTTGAGAGACCATATTGGTCTTATTATCTTTAGTGTCTCTTGCACCTAACTGTGTTCTACTACTTAGTGGGCACTTATAAGTATTTGTTGAATAAATGAATAAATAAATTCCAGTTGTATGTTTAGGTTACTTTCTTTTTTTTCAGATTTTTTTTTGAGAAAAAAAATTTTTTTTCAATGCTATTCTCCCAAATCATCCCACCCTCTCCCTCTCCCTATCCCTCAGAGTCCAAAAATCCACTCTACACATCTGTATCTCTTTTACTGTCTTGCATACAGGGTCCTCATTACCATCTCTCTAAATTCCATATATATGTGTCAGTATACTGTACTGATGTTTTTCTTTCTGGCTTACTTCACTCTGTATAATCGGTTCCAGTTTCATCCATCTCATTAGAACTGATTCAAATGTATTCTTTTTAATGGCTGAGTAATACTCCATTGTGTATATGTACCACTGCTTTCTTATCCATTCATCTGGTGATGGACATCTAGGTTGTTTCCATGTCCTGGCTATTATAAACAGTGCTGCGATGAACATTGGGGTACATGTGTCTCTTTCTATTCTGGTTTCCTCGGTGTGTATGCCCAGCAGTGGGATTGCTGGGTCATAAGGCAGTTCTATTTGCAATTTCTTAAGGAATCTCCACACTGTTCTCCATAGTGGCTGTACTAGTTTGCATTCCCACCAACAGTGTAAGAGGGTTCCCTTTTCTCCACACCCTCTCCAGCATTTATTGCTTGCAGACTTTTGGATCGCAGCCATTCTGACTGGTGTGAAGTGGTATCTCATTGTGGTCTTGATTTGCATTTCTCTGATAATGAGTGACGTTGAGCATCTTTTCATGTGTTTGTTAGCCATCCGTATGTCTTCTTTGGAGAAATGTCTATTTAGTTCTTTGGCCCATTTTTTGATTGGGTCGTTTATTTTTCTGGAATTGAGCTGTATAAGTTGCTTGTATATTTTTGAGATTAGTTGTTTGTCAGTTGCTTCATTTGCTATTATTTTCTCCCATTCAGAGGGTTGTCTTTTCACCTTGCTTATAGTTTCCTTTGTTGTGCAGAAGCTTTTAATTTTAATTAGATCCCATTTGTTTATATTTGCTTTTATTTCCAGTATTCTGGGAGGCGGATCATTGAGGATCCTGCTGTGATTTATGTCGGAGAGTGTTTTGCCTATGTTCTCCTCTAGGAGTTTTATAGTTTCTGGTCTTACATTTAGATCTTTAATCCATTTTGAGTTTATTTTTGTGTGTGGTGTTAGAAAGTGATCTAGTTTCATTCTTTTACAAGTGGTTGACCAGTTTTCCCAGCACCACTTGTTAAAGAGATTGTCTTTACTCCATTGTATATTCTTGCCTCCTTTGTCAAAGATAAGGTGTCCATATGTGTGTGGATTTATCTCTGGGCTTTCTATTTTGTTCCATTGATCTATATTTCTGTCTTTGTGCCAGTACCACACTGTCTTGATGACTGTGGCTTTGTAGTAGAGCCTGAAGTCAGGTAAGTTGATTCCTCCAGTTCCATTCTTCTTTCTCAAAATTGCTTTGGCTATTCGAGGTTTTTTGTATTTCCATACAAATCTTGAAATTATTTGTTCTAGTTCTGTGAAAAATACCGCTGGTAGCTTGATAGGGATTGCATTGAATCTGTAGATTGCTTTGGGTAATATATTCATTTTCACTATATTGATTCTTCCAATCCATGAACATGGTATATTTCTCCATCTATTAGTGTCCTCTTTGATTTCTTTCATCAGTGTTTTATAGTTTTCTATATATAAGTCTTTAGTTTCTTTAGGTAGATATATTCCTAAGTATTTTATTCTTTTCGTTGCAATGGTGAATGGAATTGTTTCCTTAATTTCGTTTTCTACTTTCTCATTATTAGTGTATAGGAATGCAAGGGATTTCTGTGTGTTGATTTTATATCCTGCAACTTTACTATATTCATTGATTAGCTCTAGTAATTTTCTGGTGGAGTCTTTAGGGTTTTCTATGTAGAGGATCATGTCATCTGCAAACAGTGAGAGTTTTACTTCTTCTTTTCCAATTTGGATTCCTTTTATTTCTTTTTCTGCTCTGATTGCTGTGGCCAAAACTTCCAGAACTATGTTGAATAGTAGCGGTGAAAGTGGACATCCTTGTCTTGTTCCTGACTTTAGGGGAAATGCTTTCAATTTTTCACCATTGAGGATAATGTTTGCTGTGGGTTTGTCATATATAGCTTTTATTATGTTGAGGTATGTTCCTTCTATTCCTGCTTTCTGGAGAGTTTTTATCATAAATGGATGTTGAATTTTATCAAAGGCCTTCTCTGCATCTATTGAGATAATCATATGGCATTTATTTTTCAATTTGTTAATGTGGTGAATTACATTGATTGATTTGCGAATATTGAAGAATCCTTGCATTCCTGGGATAAAGCCTACTTGGTCATGGTGTATGATCTTTTTAATGTGTTGTTGGATTCTGATTGCTAGAATTTTGTTGAGGATTTTTGCATCTATGTTCATCAGTGATATTGGCCTGTAGTTTTCTTTTTTTGTGGCATCTTTGTCAGGTTTTGGTATTAGGGTGATGGTGGCCTCATAGAATGAGTTTGGAAGTTTACCTTCCTCTGCAATTTTCTGGAAGAGTTTGAGTAGGATAGGTGTTAGCTCTTCTCGAAATTTTTGGTAGAATTCAGCTGTGAAGCCGTCTGGACCTGGGCTTTTGTTTGCTGGAAGATTTCTGATTACAGTTTCAATTTCCGTGCTTGTGATGGGTCTGTTAAGATTTTCTATTTCTTCCTGGTTCAGTTTTGGAAAGTTGTATTTTTCTAAGAATTTGTCCATTTCTTCCACGTTGTCCAATTTATTGGCATATAATTGCTGATAGTAGTCTCTTATGATTCTTTGTATTTCTGTGTTGTCTGTTGTGATCTCTCCATTTTCATTTCTGATTTTATTGATTTGATTTTTCTCCCTTTGTTTCTTGATGAGTCTGGCTAATGGCTTGCCAATTTTATCTTTTCAAAAAACCAGCTTTTGGCTTTGTTGATTTTTGCTATGGTCTCTTTTGTTTCTTTTGCATTTATTTCTGCCCAAATTTTTAAGATTTCTTTCCTTCTACTAACCCTGGGGTCCTTCATTTCTTCTTTTTCTAGTTGCTTTAGGTGTAGAGTTAGGTTATTTTTTTCCTGTTTCTTGAGGTAAGCCTGTATTGCTATGGACTTTCCCCTTAGCACTGCTTTTACAGTGCCCCATAGGTTTTGGGTTGTTGTGTTTTCATTTTCATTCATTTCTATGCATATTTTGATTTCTTCTGTGATTTGTTGGTTATTCAGCAGTATGTTGTTCAGCCTCCATATGTTGGAATTTTTAATAGTTTTTTTCCCTGTAATTGAGATCTAATCTTACTGCATTGTGGTCAGAAAAGATGCTTGGAATATTTCAATTTTTTTGAATTTACCAAGGCTAGATTTATGGTCCAGGATGTGATCTATCCTGGAGAAGGTTCCATGTGTGCTTGAGAAAAAGGTGAAATTCATTTTGTTTTGGGGTGAAATGACCTATAGATATCAATTAGGTCTAACTGATCTAGTGTATCATTTAAAGTTTGTGTTTCCTTGTTAATTTTCTGTTTAGTTGATCTATCCATAGGTGTGAGTAGGGTGTTAAAGTCTCCCACTATTATTGTGTTATTGTTAATTTCTCCTTTTATACTTGTTAGCATTTGTCTTACATATTGCAGTGCTCCTATGTTGGTGCATGTATATTTATAATTGTTCTATCTTCTTCTTGGATTGATCCTTTGATCATTATGTAGTGTCCATCTCTTTCTCTTTTCACAGCCTTTGTTTTAAAGTCTATTTTATCTGATATAAGTATTGCTACTCCTGCTTTCTTTTGGTCTCTATTTGGATGAAATATTTTCCCAGTGTGTGGGATTTTTAAATAGGTTATAGAGATAAAACCAGTGTGAGTTCATTCTCTAGTACTGTAGCTTCCTTTATTAAGACTGCATTTTTAAATCACTCATCTGGTGCCATGCTGAACCCTTCTCATTTTATCAAAAATGAAATGTATTTCAAAAATGGGTCTATCATTATTTTGACAGAATAAATCCTTCTACCCCATATTACACCCACCCATCTTATCTGTGTATCTCTTCTACAAACGTGGAACTGAGCCACAGAGTGCAAAAATGGAATTTTACTCACTTTGGTGATCACTGTGTGAGAGAGAGTGGTTTACAGGATCCAATTATCTACTCCTTTGTGTTTTTTTATGGGGTTTGGTTTGGTTGTATATGTATTTGTTTAATACTCCATTATTGGCAAAATACAAGCAACTTCCCTTCTGATGGGAAGTGTACTGAGTACTCTTCCAAATGGATTTTGCTAACTCCTGGGAATGCCTGAATTTTTAGATAAGTGGAAACTGTAGAAAGTTGGATTATTCCTATCCCTGATTTCCTTAGTGTTTTAATTTCATCTCCTAGTGGGTAGCTTTTTGTTTTTTGTCTCTGGGCAGATGGCCATTGGCTTTCTTTCTGGTTTTATTGGAAGTTTCTTCAAATGGCTGTGGTAAATTTCAATGAACTTTTTTTTTTTTATCAATTCATTTCACTTAATTTGGTGTTTGGGGAGTTCCAAGTCAAACAGAAATTTCAGGCAAAATGCTAAAAGCGAAAAACTGAATCCAAATCAGCAGGGCTTAAAAGCAACACTGTGCATGTCCAGAGATCAACCCTGTTGAATAGTGATAGGCAGTTGTGACATTACCTGTCAATGTCTGCTTCTCTAAAGGTTCCCAAGAACCACCATGCTTACTGAAGCGCTACTTCATAGCTTGGAGCCTGAGTAACTGGATATCTTTGAAAGAGAAGACTAGGTGCCCTCATGAAAGCACCGTGCTGTGTCTTGGCAGACGTGTGAGGGCAGCCCTGAAGAGGAATTATACTCATGAAGCCCCCTGAATTCTCTCTTTGTGAAACCCCATCCTTTCTATTTCTTGCATCTGGCAAACTGAGAGCATCCTGAGAATGGGTCAAGGATTTTTCAAAGGAATCCCTGCCAGTAGGACTGAATCACATTTCCAAAGGCAAACTGGAACATTTTTTCCATGTCAGACTGGGATGTTATGACAACTGGGTATGGAGACGGTGAGCATGACAGGAATGGGATATGAGACAGTATTTTTCCAAATGACAAAATAGTTCTACAGGGCATTGAGTTTTAAAACTAGCTAAAGTTTCTTATTCGATTGGGAAATGCTTCTTCTCTGCCTGTTCCATCATTTTTTTCCTGTTCTTTCTCTAGTATTCCTCTAGTCTGGGTGGTCAAAAAATTTTTTTTAAGACACAGAGGATAGATTGTCATTTAGGAGTCTTGGTAAGAGGCACAGACCATTTATGTTAAGGATTGTTACTTTAAATTATTGACTCAATTATGTATTTCTGCATCTAGATTCTGAATTGAAACAGTAGGTTAGTTATTATTTCAGACAGACCAGAGGAACTTAACTTTTAAGTTTTATTAAATGGAAGAAGTGTATCAATAGTTCATAAATCTGAAGAAATAAAAAAGAAAAATTGTAAAGGAATTTTGACATATGTTTAGAAAACTTTCATGTTCCTATTACTTTTTATTTTTTCTTTTGACAAAGTATAAGAACACAGACTAGTTTAGCTAAACTGCATACAGTAATTAAGAAAGAACATCCAAGTCAAACTGAAGAGTGTGTGAATCCCATACCATCACAAGATCTGCTGAGATTTTCTGAGTTGAGCACCATAGCAAGTTTCTAGTTATTACATATGTGTTCCATAGCACAAGGGAATTAAATAGATAGACTGTGCTATACTGGTAAATTGGAATTTTTTTTAAGTTTCTACTTATAGCATTTGCCATTTTCTATGGTGCAAATTTTCCCATAATGGCAGATTTCAAGCTAATGTCACTAAACACAGAGTTGGGAGAAGACATGTATAACTGACTCTCATGAGTCTGTTCTAGCCAGCACATTACATATAGATATACTTGGAGCTAGGAGGCAATTAAGAAATACTGCATTGAGTGAAGCAGTAAAGATTATTAATTTTATTAAGCTTTACCTCTTGAGTACACATTTTTAAATATTCTGTGAGAATACAGGGGATTTTGTATAAAGTACTTATGCTGCATACTCGTGTTCATTGGTTATCTGCAGAAAAAGTACTCATAAATTGTGAATTGTGTGATTTTTCAGGCTCAATATGACTTTCTAATCATCAAAAACTAAGTGAATGACAGGACAAGATATTCAGATGTGGATATCTGACAGCCATTTTCCCAAAATGAATGAACTCTATCAGTGAAAGGAAAGAAACTTGACAATATTTGTTGTGAAATTCAGGATTTCAAGAGAAAATTAGAAAACTGAAAACCTTGTGTCCACCACTTTAAGCCAGATAACTTTCTAATATTTAAAGACTCTTCTAATTCAATAGTTGTTGATATTTATAAAGGTGATTTTTAAATATTGTATAACAAAATATATTTGAAATATCTGTTTAATTCAGTAAACCAATATCTTTAAAACAACTAATGTAGAACCAAAAAATAAAAATAATAAATAAAATACACACACACACACAAACAACCAATGTTTAATGTTACAAAATCACACACTGATGAAAGATCTATTCACAGTGCAAAAGACACCAATGAATTTTAATATAACACTATAAAAATGTGCTGACACAGATTCAGTTTCCACATTTGAATGAAAACTAAAGAAATTCCCACAGGTCTGGTCTATCAAAAAGTTATTAAAGAAGAATATTCATAACTATCTGAAGAGGTTATTTAAACATGCCTCCCTTTTTCAACAAACCTCTCTAAGGTGATATTTTCTTCAAACACTTAAACCAAAACAACATACTACAGAAGGAGATACAGGAAGTTGGGTGTCTTTAATTAAAAAGACTAGCAAAAATTTAAAACAATGCCACTCCTCTCACTAAAAGTTTTTGTTTTACAATATATATATTTCATTGGAATATGTTATTTATGTTAGCAAGTAACAGGTTTATCATTGCTATTTTAAAATAAACTAATAAATGCCTTAAATGTCTCCATTTTACTTTCTAACATAATAAAATCAATAGACTGAACTCATACAGATAAAAGGGCCTCAATAATTTTAAGACTGTGATGAAAGGGCTCTGATATTAAAAAGTTCCAGCACCACTGGCCTAGACTACCATTCTACAGAGAAATGATGTAGTGATTAAAAAAGGTATACAGTGAGTGGGTGACAGACATTTATCGATGGTTTCCATTAATCCCTTCTCTCCCTTTAAGTGAATGCCACTCCTAACATCAAGAGGTGAAGTCTGTTCCCTTTATTCTTTAATCTGGATGGCCTTTTGACCTGGCTTTACTGGTACAATGCAGCAGAAATGACATTTTGGGATTTCCAAATCAGATTTTGAGAAGTCTTGCAGCTTCTACGTGGATAACTTGGAACTTTCCCCCTTGGGACATGGGGAAGCTAGTCACATGGAGAGGTCATGTGTAGTTTCTTTGGTCATTAGTCCATGTAAGTGCCAGATCAAAAATTAGCATCATCTCCCAGTCATCTGAGGAGGCCATCTTGGATGTCTGTCCCATCTGATGCCTCCAGTCTCACGTTTCATCTGATTATATTATGCATATGAGAAGCAGAAGCAAGAACCTCTAAGTTGAGCCCAGTTTATCTCCTAGAACAATAAGATATTTTAAGCACAAAGTTTAAGGGTAGTTTATTATGCACCAGTAGATAACCAGAACCAGGAGGAAAACTATAAGACTGTTAGCTGTAGAGTTTGGCTATGAAAGTGGCTGCTGCTGCTAAGTAGCTTCAGTCATGTCCGACTGTGCGACCCCATAGACGGCAGCCCAAAAGACTCCCCCATCCCTGGGATTCTCCAGGCAAGAACACTGGAGTGGGTTTTATTTTGGGTAATCATGTGGTAATCTAGTTTATGTTTATGATCCTAACCAGAACCTGAGGGAACCTACTTAGGGAGGAAGTAGGCCAGTTTGAGAGGTACACAGTAAGTATTAGACTGGTTGTAAAATTTCAGAAAGGAAAGAGTGATCCTAAGCAAGAGTGCCAAGAAAGGGGTGGGTGTACAGCTGACACTGCAAGATATGGGGGGAACTGGCGTACTAATCATAGCCAAAGCTAAAATCTAGCTTTAGGAACTGAACAAACACAGCTATAGCAGAGGATAATTTCACCTGAGCTTATCCATATCCAGGACTCACCCTTGCTAGACCCATTTCTAGATTTCCCACAGCCTAATACTAGCAGCAGCCAAGTCATACTTCAAGTCCCACTGGCTGCTGAGTGTGAAGGTGCTATTTTGACACCTGTCACATTTAGAATTGTTCAGCCGGAAAAGATGCCTAAAATAGACATTCTAACATCAAAACCTCAAGAGAAAGTGTTAAGACTATGAGATGAAACTCCAGAGTTTTATATGTGAGGGGTTGTAGGTCTTTAAACTTTTGGAAAGAAGGACTAGAACTCTTTAAGGGACATTTAACCAATAAGCATACTGTTCTACTCTAAACTATTTTCTTGGGAAGTTCTGGGGGCTAATTGAGGTTTGGTGGTGGTGATGAGGTCTCTATGATACCTCATCTTTCTACAATTGAAATGAGATTTTCAGAAGAACTTGAGGCCCTCAGTATTTGGTATCATTCATCCAAACCTAGAGTTGTGGATGAAAAAAGAAATATTCTACTGCACATGTGGCCACATCAGTGATCCCTGGGAAAAGAAACCCAAAGTGGTGTGTGTTTGATGAGGTGAACATAGCCTGCCACAGCCTGCACAGTCAGAAGTCCAGGATTTAAGGTTCGGCTTGTGAATCAGGTGACTCGCTTAACCTGCTGGTTCTCGGTCTGACTGCACATTAGAATCCCTTGACGAGTGTTTACACAATGTTGTCGTCATGGTCCAGTCCAGAGATTCTAATTAACTAGTCATGAGTGGAGTTCAGGGGTCAGCATGGCTTTTTGTTTGTTTGTTTGAAGAGAGACACATGATTCTCATATGCATCTATGGCTGAGACTCTAAACAACCTCTCTGCATTGTATGGATTAGGATTATATTCATACATAAAGTACTACTTAAGAGTACTAGAAAGGAAATACAGAGTTCCTACACGATTTAATAAAGAAATAATATGAACAGTGATAAACAGTTCTTTCTTAAGTCACTGGAGCCCAGTAAATCCTTAAAGTGATATACAAAATGAGAGCATTTTTATGAGGAAGAGGAGGAGAGAAAAATGAAAAGG
Organism: Oreotragus oreotragus; assembly: GCA_006410675.1. NCBI lineage: Eukaryota > Metazoa > Chordata > Mammalia > Artiodactyla > Bovidae > Oreotragus > Oreotragus oreotragus. The sequence continues at coordinate 352,974 of SJYX01018444.1, forward strand.
TGAAGATTTTGATGTGTATCCTATGTATCCTAAAAAGTAGGATACATAAGAACAAAGAGGAAGAGGATATTCATTGAGCTCTTCCATTGTCTAGACACTGTTTTTAGCACTTACAATTATTCTGTTTATAAGCATAGTTTTTTATGAGGTAGGTACTATTATTATTTCTATTTTATAGAGAAATAATCTAAAATAATGAACTGAACTGTGGTAGACATGGTATATATTTCAAGTTAAAAAAAAAAATCTCCTTTAATTTCTGTGATGTGAAACAGTGAAAATGCTCTACCAGGTAGAGCATTTTCAAAGTTCAGCACAGACTCTGGTTCAGAGGAGGCTGTAAAATTCTGTTGTTTAATCTGCAGATAAATGACCAGACAACTACACACAGTGGGGTTATATTCACTTAAACAATTAAAGTAGTCTTTGGGATTCAAATAGGCCAAATGGACTTAATATTTAAATTTCATATAGTTTATAGTTATGATGACCCAGTATTAATATGATTTTCTAGAACAAAACTGTGGTGATACAAAATGGAGAATTATTGAGCTTGGGAATCTGGGTTCAAATCATGACTTTGCCACTGTCTAGTACTGTGACTTTGGAATCTTTAGTTTTCTCATGTATAAAATGGGGAAAATATGTCTTCTACTTATCTCACAGGTTTGTCTGAACAAGGCAAGGGCTATATATGCTGTGTCTGAATGCCCAGCATCCACTCCTTGGTTTCTTTGGGAATATCTAAATCAACATTGCATAACATGTTGGAGTTTAGTTATCCAAAGTCAAATTAGCCTGGGAAGTGAAGAAAAGGATAATTCTGCAGGGGTCTGAGAGAGGTAAATTTGATATGTAAAGCATTTACACTTCATGGTAATGGATGTGGCAGAACCTTGACAGGACAGCAAATTAAAGATGACCCTCAGTCTCTGTTAGTTCCATTGTAAATCCTCTCCTGGGGACTCTTCCACATCCAGATTTGAAAACTGGCTTAATTTTCCTGGACATCTTCTGTCTGTTTTAGCTTACAGTAAGGCCAAACAGAGGATAACATATAATAAAAACAATTACATACTGCCAAAGTAAACGTCTGTGCAAAACAGGGATTTTGTAGTTCTTCAGAAACATTTGAAATATAATTAGGAATATATATAATACACAGAGTAAATTCAAACAACAGAACTGTATAAAATGGCTGTGGCTACTCCTTCCATCTAAAAATAATTTCAACCCAGGCAATGTGGTAAGGGTGCTATAATATCCTTCTGCACATTCTTATATGCCAGAAATACTGAAATATAGGGTTTTTCCCTTAAAAAATCAAGTTGCAGCAAGCACTTTGAGAGTACAAAATTAGCATCTCATGGTTCCTACTTCATTTCCAAAATATGTTATAAATTATAAATTTCAAAGGCTTTAAACCTAAACTCAATAACTGCATTCTCTTTAAGGCCAACAGGCCAAACACACCATAAGGTCAACTACCCATAATAATTTTTACCACATCATCTACTCTTTGGTATTTTTAAGAGTTCCTTAAGTTGTATGCTCAGAAAATATTTTCCTTACCAACCCACCCATATAGTATGTATATGGCTATTGGAGAGAAGCTTGCAAGTACAGACTTAAATTTTATGAAACTGAGTGCCCTGGAACCTAAAGCTGATCCCAGAGTTAGACAAGAATGTACACTTGCATATGGTTAAAAAGCAGGAGTTCATTCACTGTGACCAGGAGTGTTGGACTATGCAGTTCGGTTTGGTCTGTGACACTGAAATGAACGCTCTACAGTTTTCCTATCTTTAGTCCAGATATACTTAGATTAGTATAACATATCCTTACTCCAAGCATTAGTATATTATTTGTATATATATTAGTATATTATTAGTATATATATATATATATTAGTATAACATTTCCTTATCCTAAGCATTAGTATTAGTATGACATCTAAGAATAAGATATATTTAGATTAGTGATAATATTTCCTTACCCCAAGCAAGCTCACAAAATGGTTTATATTGTTTATTATCTAAAGGGTCTATATGGAATCCTGATGTGAAATTGTATCATCAGGGAATCTGTAGTTTGAAGATCCTGAAGAGAATACAGAATAAATTCCCAAAAGAATGTTTAGAAAATGGTACACTATGGTGAGAAAAATAAAATAATGTCTTTATTATTCATTTAATAAACACATGTACAGCATTTTCTGTTCCTTTTAAGTGCCTTTACAGATAATAACTCATATAATTCTTAAAATGATTCATTAAGATAAGCATGATTATCACACTGTTTTGCAGACAGAGGTGCTGAAGCACAGAGAAGTTCAGCAACTTGCCCAATAGATCTAGAAGAGACTAACTTTGGTTCTGAATCCAGGAAGCTGGCTCCTGAAACGATTCTCTGATGTCTGTGCTATTTATTCCCTCTGCTGTTAAAACAGATGGGCATAACAAAAATCCCAGATCCCTAATGTTTAATATTTGTTAGTCTCAAGATTTTCATGATAAAGGTTATATTTTAAAATTTAATTACCTGGTAATATCAGTTACCAGGTACCATGGCAATGGATTTTTTAAAATTAAAGTAACTACTAATTGAGAATAAATTTAACTCTCAAATACAGTTGCCCAAGATCCAGCCTAAATTCTGTCTGTGACTGTAGCTTCAGATTATATGTGCCTCCAGATCTCTGGCTCCCATTATAAGCAAGGCTTGGTCTCCTGAGAACAGAGTAGTAAGTTTCTTGGTACGTGTGACAGTCTATTTATTGTATCTGGCCCTAGTTCACCTGGAAGCCTGGCTCAATCTTTTTATTTTCCCATTTATATCTTTATCAATTGCAAAATATATGTATGTTCATTATAATAATGCAATAATCTAAAAACATATTTTCTAAAAATAATAATCTCCTCCAACTCTGACATTCTTGGGTTAATAGTCTCACATTCTGATGTATATAACATTTTCTCTATGTTCATACATATAAATATATGAATATGTATTTGTTCTAAAACTTGACACTGTTTTACAAAACTGGGATCACAGTATATACATTAGTGTTCAATGTGCTTTCTCAAAGAAAAAAAAAGATACTCACCTGAGTTAATCAATAAATATAAATCATTTTAATAACTACATGATATTTCAAAATGCAGATGTTTTATAATTTATTCAACTATTTTACTCTTGAAAGAACTTCACATTTTTCTTGCTCCTTAAGCAATAATTCAATAACTATCTATGAATATAGTCTTGTGGGGGTGGTGGTGAAGTAGGAAGACCCTGAACTCACTTCTTTCCATGGACACACAAAAATTACAACTCCCTCAGAGCAACTAAGAGAACCTGAAGACTAGAAGGAAAGATTTTCTACAACCAAAGATGTAAAGAAGGAACCACAATGAGATGAGTAGAAGAGTAGGAGAAAAAGCATAGTTAAGACTAATATCCCACTCCCCAGAGGAGCAAGCTACAAACGGGAGAAATATCATTGTAGAGGTGCTCCCCAAGGAGTCAAGGGTCCAAGTTCCACATTGGGTTCCTCAGCCCAGGGGTCCTGAACCAGGAATAAGCCCTCAGAATATCTGGTTTGAGAACTAGAGGGGCTTGAGACAGCCAGAAGGCTATAGGAAACATACATTCTGTTCTTAAAGGGCCACAAGCAAAACCACACGTGTTCTGAGTTCTTCCTTGGTGGCTCAGATGGTAAAGTATCTGCCCGCAATGCGGGAGACCTGGGTTCGATCCCTGGGCTGGGAAGATCACCTGGAGAAGGAAATGGCAACCCACTCCAGTATTCTTGCCTAGAAAATCCCATGAACTGAGGAGCTAGTAGGCTACAGTCCATAGGGTCATCAAGAGTCAGACACGACTGAGCTACTTCACTTTCTTTCTGAGTTCCAGTGCAGAGACAAGGCTTCTTTGAAAGCAGCCTTGGTCAGATACACCTGCTGATCTTGGAGAACTTCCTGGTGAGAAGGAAGGCAACTGGGACTCCTCCTGAGGGCAGCGATGCTGGCAGCAGCCATTTGTAGGAGCTTATTCTCCTTGACTATAACACCATGGACTGTGGCCCACCAGGCTCCCCTGTCCATGGAATTCTCCAGACAAGAATACTGGATTGCCATTTCCTTCTCCATAACAGCACTAGTAAATGCTATTTTAGAATCCTCCTTTTACCCTATTAGATCCTGGGACTCAGGTAAGCCCATCAATGGGCCGGTATCCACCCAGAGCTGCTTCTCCAAGCTGCACAACCAAGTGAGGACCTAGCCCTGCCCTCCAACAGGCCAACACCAACTTTGTGCTCATTCCCAGCTCCAGCCCTCTAGGTCATGTAACCAATCACATGAGACATCTAGCCTCTGCAGCAGGCTCACAGTTCTGCACAAGGCACAGCTTCACTGTCAACCAGGTCAGGGGCCAACCCTACCTATCAGCATGTCCACAGAAGTCAGCCCTACCACAATATAAGAGCATATGCAGCCCACATGGGGGACCCCCTAGAATACACAACTCTAGCAAAGTAGGAGGAATGTGCTTCTGGGCCCCATAGGATATCTCCCATAGAAGGCTGCTTCTCAAAGGTTGAGAAACATAACTGACCTACCTAGTTAGTTCAGTCGCTCAGTCATGTCTGACTCTTTGTGACCCCATGAATCGCAGCATGCCAGGTCTCCCTGTTCATCACCAACTCCCGGAATTCACTCAGACTCATGACCATCGAGTCGGTGATGCCATCCAGCCATCTCATCCTCTGTTGTCTCCTTCTTCTCCTGCCTCCCAGTCTCTCCCAGCATCAGAGTCTTTTCCAATGAGTCAACTCTTCACATCAGGTGGCCAAAGTACTGGAGTTTCAGCTTTAGCATCATTCCTTCCAAAGAACACCCAGACTGATTTTCTTTAGAATGCACTGGTTGGATCTCCTTGCAGTCCAAGGGACTCTCAAGAGTCTTCTTCAACACCACAGTTCAAAAGCATCAATTCTTTGGCACTCAGCTTCCTTCACAGTCCAACTCTCACACCCATACATGACTACTGGAAAAACCACAGGCTTGACTAGATGGACCTTTGTTGGCAAAGAAAGCATTACTTTGCTTTCTAATATGCTATCTAGGTTGGTCGTAACTTTCCTTCCAAGGAGTAAGCGTCTTTTAATTTCATGACCTACCTAACACACAGAAATTAAGGAAATTGGGCAAAATAATGAGACTGAAGAATATGTTCTCAATGACAGAAGAAAACAAAACGAAGTAGAGATAAGCAATCTACCCAATAAAGAATTCAAGGTATAATCATAAACATGCTCAGCAAACTTGGAAGACAAATGAATGAACACAGTGAGAAATTCAACAAAGAATTAGAAAATATAAAGAAAAAACAAACAGAACTGAAGAATACCATAATCAAAATAAAAAATACACCCGAAATAATCAACAATAGATTAGATCAGGTAATTCAGAGGAATAAGTGGAAATCACCCAAGCATAACAGAATAAAGAAAAGAAGAATTCTAAGAAGTGAAGACAGTTTGAGATCTCTGGGTCAGTAGCAGGCATACCAACAGTCACTTATTAGGGACAGCAGAAGGAAAAAAGAGAAAGGAGCAGAGAGCTTATTTGAGGAAGTAACAGTTAAATATTTCCCTAATTTGGAAATGGAAAGAGACATCCAAGTTCAGGAGGCACAAAGTCCCAAACAAGATGAACTCAAAGAGGTCCATATCAAAACTCATTACAATTAAAATGGCAAAATTTACAGACAAATGAAGAATCTTAAAAGTGCAAGAGAAAAGCAACTAGTTTTATACAAGGGAAGGAAACTTCTATAAAACAATAAGCTGACTTTTCAGCTGAAACTCCACAGGCCAGAAGAGAGTGGGACAGAATAATAAAAGTGATGAAAGGGAAAAACCTACAACCAAGAATACTTCACTGAGCAAGGTCATCATTCAGATTCAAAGGAGTGGTAAACAGTTTCACAGACAAGGAAAAAATAAGAGTTCAGAACCCTAAACTGGCTTATAAGAAATATTATACAGACTTCTCTAAGTGGAAAGAAAAAAAGGAGTAACTAGAAATGTGACAATTGTGAAATAAAAAATCTCACTGGCAAAGGAAAACATACAGTAAAGGTTCATTTACAAAGCTAGTATAAGAGAGAAAATAGTAAAATCATTCATAACTATAATAAGAGTTAATGGATACACAAATCAAAGATTTGTATAAAATATGACATCAAAAAATTAAACTTGCCAGGATGGAGGAGTAAAAATATAGAGTGGTTAGAATATGTTCATTAAGAGATCTCAACTTAAAATAATCACATATATGATTATATATAAAGAACTGGTTCTTTGAAAAGATAAACAAAATTAATAAACCTTTGGCCAGAATCATCAGGAAAAAAGAGAGACAGTGCAAGTAAATTCAGAAGTGAAAGAGAAGTTACAACTGACACCATAGAAATATAAAGTATCATAAGATTATCATGAACAATTATATGCCAATAAAATGGACAACTTAGAAAATACGGATAAATTTCTAGAAATGTGCAATCTCCTAACACTAACTCAGCAAGAAACAGAAAAATAAACAAATCAATAATCAGTAATAACACTGAAATGGTAACAAAAGATCTTCCAACAAACAAAAGTCCAGTATCAGACTGCTTTACAGGTGAATTCTATCAAACATTTAAAGAAGAGTTAATCAACATTATATCAAAAGGATTATACATCATGATCAAGTAGGATTTATCTGCAAATCAATCAACATGACACAACACATTAACAAACTGAAGAATAAGAATCATATGATCATCTCAATAGATGCTTAAAAACCTATGACAAAATACAATATCCATATATGATAAACACTCTCAACAAAGTGAGTAGAGAATGAATATATCTCAACATAATAAAGGTCATATATGACAAAACCACAGCCAATATCATGTTCGATAGTGAAAAGCTGAAAGCATTTCCTCCAAGATCAAAAACAAGACAAAGATGTCCACTCTCATCACTTATAGCCAACATAGTTTTGTAAATCTTAGTCACAGCAATCAGACAAGAACAAGAAATCAGAGGAATCCTAATTGGATAGGGAGAATTAAAACTATTACTGTTTGCAGATTAAAAAAAAAACTTTATATAGAAAACTCTAAAGATACTATAACAAGATTATTTGAACTAATCATTGAATTCACTAATGTTACAACATTGATATATAGAAATCTACTGCATTTCTATACACTAATAACAATTGTAAAGAGAAATTAAGAAAACAATCCCATTTACAATTTCATCCAAAAGAATAAAATACCTAGGCGAAAATTGAACCAAAGTGGTAAAAAAAAAATTGTACTCTAAAAACTGTAAGACACTGATGAAAGTCAGATTACACAAATGGAAAGGTATACTGTGCTCATGAACTTGAAGAATTAACGTTAAAATGACCATATTACCCAAGGCAATGTATAGATTCAATGTAATCTCTATCAAAATATCAAAGTAGAATAATAATTCTAATATTTGTATGGAAACACAAAAGACACTGTCTGGCCAAAGAAATCTTGAGAAAAGAGAACAAAGGAGGAGATATCACATACCCTGATTTCAAACCACCCTACAAAGCTACAGTAACCAAAACAGTATAGTACTTGCACAAAAACAGATACACAGATCAACAAACAGAAGAGAGAGCCCATAAATAAACACACATTTAAAAGATAATTTATCTATGAAAAAGCAGGCAACAATATACAATGGGGAAAAGACAGCCCCTTCAATAAATAGTGTTGTGAAAATGATGGAAGCATGAAAAGAATCACACAGACTACTTTTTCANTTGGCACTCAGCTTCCTTCACAGTCCAACTCTCACACCCATACATGACTACTGGAAAAACCACAGGCTTGACTAGATGGACCTTTGTTGGCAAAGAAAGCATTACTTTGCTTTCTAATATGCTATCTAGGTTGGTCGTAACTTTCCTTCCAAGGAGTAAGCGTCTTTTAATTTCATGACCTACCTAACACACAGAAATTAAGGAAATTGGGCAAAATAATGAGACTGAAGAATATGTTCTCAATGACAGAAGAAAACAAAACGAAGTAGAGATAAGCAATCTACCCAATAAAGAATTCAAGGTATAATCATAAACATGCTCAGCAAACTTGGAAGACAAATGAATGAACACAGTGAGAAATTCAACAAAGAATTAGAAAATATAAAGAAAAAACAAACAGAACTGAAGAATACCATAATCAAAATAAAAAATACACCCGAAATAATCAACAATAGATTAGATCAGGTAATTCAGAGGAATAAGTGGAAATCACCCAAGCATAACAGAATAAAGAAAAGAAGAATTCTAAGAAGTGAAGACAGTTTGAGATCTCTGGGTCAGTAGCAGGCATACCAACAGTCACTTATTAGGGACAGCAGAAGGAAAAAAGAGAAAGGAGCAGAGAGCTTATTTGAGGAAGTAACAGTTAAATATTTCCCTAATTTGGAAATGGAAAGAGACATCCAAGTTCAGGAGGCACAAAGTCCCAAACAAGATGAACTCAAAGAGGTCCATATCAAAACTCATTACAATTAAAATGGCAAAATTTACAGACAAATGAAGAATCTTAAAAGTGCAAGAGAAAAGCAACTAGTTTTATACAAGGGAAGGAAACTTCTATAAAACAATAAGCTGACTTTTCAGCTGAAACTCCACAGGCCAGAAGAGAGTGGGACAGAATAATAAAAGTGATGAAAGGGAAAAACCTACAACCAAGAATACTTCACTGAGCAAGGTCATCATTCAGATTCAAAGGAGTGGTAAACAGTTTCACAGACAAGGAAAAAATAAGAGTTCAGAACCCTAAACTGGCTTATAAGAAATATTATACAGACTTCTCTAAGTGGAAAGAAAAAAAGGAGTAACTAGAAATGTGACAATTGTGAAATAAAAAATCTCACTGGCAAAGGAAAACATACAGTAAAGGTTCATTTACAAAGCTAGTATAAGAGAGAAAATAGTAAAATCATTCATAACTATAATAAGAGTTAATGGATACACAAATCAAAGATTTGTATAAAATATGACATCAAAAAATTAAACTTGCCAGGATGGAGGAGTAAAAATATAGAGTGGTTAGAATATGTTCATTAAGAGATCTCAACTTAAAATAATCACATATATGATTATATATAAAGAACTGGTTCTTTGAAAAGATAAACAAAATTAATAAACCTTTGGCCAGAATCATCAGGAAAAAAGAGAGACAGTGCAAGTAAATTCAGAAGTGAAAGAGAAGTTACAACTGACACCATAGAAATATAAAGTATCATAAGATTATCATGAACAATTATATGCCAATAAAATGGACAACTTAGAAAATACGGATAAATTTCTAGAAATGTGCAATCTCCTAACACTAACTCAGCAAGAAACAGAAAAATAAACAAATCAATAATCAGTAATAACACTGAAATGGTAACAAAAGATCTTCCAACAAACAAAAGTCCAGTATCAGACTGCTTTACAGGTGAATTCTATCAAACATTTAAAGAAGAGTTAATCAACATTATATCAAAAGGATTATACATCATGATCAAGTAGGATTTATCTGCAAATCAATCAACATGACACAACACATTAACAAACTGAAGAATAAGAATCATATGATCATCTCAATAGATGCTTAAAAACCTATGACAAAATACAATATCCATATATGATAAACACTCTCAACAAAGTGAGTAGAGAATGAATATATCTCAACATAATAAAGGTCATATATGACAAAACCACAGCCAATATCATGTTCGATAGTGAAAAGCTGAAAGCATTTCCTCCAAGATCAAAAACAAGACAAAGATGTCCACTCTCATCACTTATAGCCAACATAGTTTTGTAAATCTTAGTCACAGCAATCAGACAAGAACAAGAAATCAGAGGAATCCTAATTGGATAGGGAGAATTAAAACTATTACTGTTTGCAGATTAAAAAAAAAACTTTATATAGAAAACTCTAAAGATACTATAACAAGATTATTTGAACTAATCATTGAATTCACTAATGTTACAACATTGATATATAGAAATCTACTGCATTTCTATACACTAATAACAATTGTAAAGAGAAATTAAGAAAACAATCCCATTTACAATTTCATCCAAAAGAATAAAATACCTAGGCGAAAATTGAACCAAAGTGGTAAAAAAAAAATTGTACTCTAAAAACTGTAAGACACTGATGAAAGTCAGATTACACAAATGGAAAGGTATACTGTGCTCATGAACTTGAAGAATTAACGTTAAAATGACCATATTACCCAAGGCAATGTATAGATTCAATGTAATCTCTATCAAAATATCAAAGTAGAATAATAATTCTAATATTTGTATGGAAACACAAAAGACACTGTCTGGCCAAAGAAATCTTGAGAAAAGAGAACAAAGGAGGAGATATCACATACCCTGATTTCAAACCACCCTACAAAGCTACAGTAACCAAAACAGTATAGTACTTGCACAAAAACAGATACACAGATCAACAAACAGAAGAGAGAGCCCATAAATAAACACACATTTAAAAGATAATTTATCTATGAAAAAGCAGGCAACAATATACAATGGGGAAAAGACAGCCCCTTCAATAAATAGTGTTGTGAAAATGATGGAAGCATGAAAAGAATCACACAGACTACTTTTTCATACCATATACAAAAATAAACTCAAAATGGATTAAATACTTAAGTTTAAGACCTGACACCATACAGTTCAGGCAATAAACTCTTTGACATTAGTCTTAGTAATATTTTTTGGATTTGCCTCCTCAGGAAAGGGCTTCCCTGATATCTCAGTTGGTAAAGAAATCCACCTGCAATGCAGGAGACCCCAGTTCAGTTCCTGGGTTGGGAAGATCCTCAGGGGAAGGGAGAGACTACCCACCCCAGTATTCTTGGGCTTTCCTTATGGCTTAGCTGGTAAACAATCCGCCTGCAATGAGGGAGACCTGGGTTTGATCCTTGAGTTGGGAAGATTCCCTGAAGAAGGGCAAGGCTACCCACTCCAGTATTCTGGCCTACAGAATTCCACGGACTGTATAGTCCATGAGGTCGCAGAGTTGGATATGACTGATTGACTTGCCTTAGGCAAGGGCAACAAAGTAAAAATAAACAAATGGGATTACATCAAGCTAAAAAGCTTTTACACAGTAAAAGAAACTACCAACAAAATGAAAAGGCACCATACTAAATGGGAGAAGATATTTGCAAATGGCATATGATGAGGGGTTAATATCTAACATATACAAAGAATTCAAACTATACACACACACACACACACAAAAAACACCCAATGAGTTCCATTAAAAAAAAATGGAGAGAGAACTGAATAACATTTTTCTAAAGAAGACATGCAGATTACCATTCAGTTCAGTTCAGTTCAGTCGCTCAGTCGTGTCTGATTCTTTGTGACCCCAGGAATCGCAGCAAGCCAGGCCTCCCTGTCCATCACCAACTCCCAGAGTTAGCTCAAACTCATGTCCGTTGAGTTGGTGATGCCATCCAGCCATCTCATCCTCTGTCGTCCTCTTCTCCTCCTGCCCCCAATCCCTCCCAGCATCAGAGTTTTTTCCAATGAGTCAACTCTTCGCATGAAGTGGCCAAAGTACTGGAGTTTCAGCTTTAGCATCATTCCTTCCAAAGAAATCTCAGGGTTGATCTCCTTCAGAATGGACTGGTTGGATCTCCTTGCAGTCCAAGGGACTCTCAAGAGTCTTCTCCAAAACCACGGTTCAAAAGCATCAATTCTTTAGCACTCAGCCTTCTTCACAGTCCAATTCTCACAACCATACATGATCATTGGAAAAACCAGAGCCTTGACTAGATGGACCTTTGTTGGCAAAGTAATGACCCCTTAAGATCTATTTAGTCTTAAGATAGTGATAAAGTTACATTTTTACATAGCAAAGACACAGTGATTTATAACAAAGTAGAGTGATCTATTAAAAGAGAAAATTCATTAACTCAAAAAGTCTAATATTGCTAATCTTAAAAAAACTACTATATTTCCTTTTCTATATTCCAAATACATTGATTAATATATTCCCAGGTGCCTAAAGATATGGAGGCCTGGTGGCAATCATTGACCCATCAATGAGAAAAGCCCTATGCTAATTAACACTCTCAAAATACTCCAAAACTCTCTGTGCTATTTATGGTTGAGAGGTAGTAAACAATCATGTGCGTAGTGGCAGGAGTATGGATAATCCTGTCACACAAGCCAGTTTGCCAGCAGAGAGGTTTGACCTGAGACACCCTTGTCCCACCCAGGGCAGGGTATTAGCAGCAATTATTCGCACAACAAATGAAAAACCCTTCACCAATATAATTCCTAACCAACCCAGTATACTAATAATTTCTAACTTCCCCAAAGAATTTGCTTTTAGTAAGTCTAAAACATCTCATGCCTCTCAGGTTGGGAGGCTGTAAACAATCACATGTGGCCGGACGAACCTATACAGGCAGGCTAGATAACCTTTAGAGGAGTTCATAAGTTGAAACACTCTTGTCATGCCCAGGAATTTTTATTGACTTGGAGCTGCACGTTTACTCCTTCTCCAAGAGAACCGGTGGGGAACAGCCCCCCATAAAGTCAAAGGTGTAAGTGAGAGCATAAAACAGACTCTGGTTTTGGGGGAAGATGCTCGGGAACAGGGGGTTTCCTGAGGCTTGATCATGCTTTTGTGTATGCCAAGCCTCCTTCCTCATGACCTTTGCCATGGGTGGAGTTCCTCATGCTGGCTCCCGGCACTCCCCAGCCTGAGGGGGTCTCGCAATAGGAGGAAGAGCCCTAGAGAATCTAGCTTTGAAGGCCAGTGGAGTTTCATTGCAGAAATTCCACAGAACTGAGGGAAACATAAAATCCACTTTTGGAAGGTACACACAGGGTCTCTTGCACCTGTCTCTTATACACATCTAGATGTGTATAAGAGACAGGGCTTCTTCACAGTCCAATTCTCACATCCATACATGACCATTGGAAAAACCATAGCCTTGACTAGAGGACCTTTGTTAGCAAAGTAATGTCTCTGCTTTTGAATATACTATCTAGGTTGGTCATAACTTTTCTTCCAAGGAGTAAGCGTCTTTTAATTTCATGGCTGTAGTCACCATCTGCAGTGATTTTGGAGCCCCCCAAAATAAAGTCTGACACTGTTTCCACTGTTTCCCCATCTATTTGCCATGAAGTGTTGGGACCAGATGCCATGATCTTCATTTTCTGAATGTTGAGCTTTAAGCCAACTTTTTCACTCTCCTCTTTCACTTTCATCAAGAGGCTCTTTAGTTCCTTTTCACTTTCTGTCATAAGGGTGATGTCATCTGCATATCTGAGGTTATTGATATTTCTCCTGACAATCTTGATTCCAGTTTGTGCTTCTTCCATTCCAGCGTTTCTCATGAGGTACTCTGCATAGAAGTTAAATAAGCAGGGTGACAATATACAGCCTTGACGTACTCCTTTTTCTATTGGAACCAGTCTGTTGTTTCATGTCCAGTTCTAACTGTTGCTCTCTGACCTGCATATAGGTTTCTCAAGAGGCAGGTCAGGTGGTCTGGTATTCCCACCTCTTGAAGAATTTTCCACAGTTTATTGTGATCCACACAAAGGCTTTGGCCAAGAGAACTCATTGGTCATAGCAAACACCCTCCTTTAACAACACAAGAGAAGACTCTACACACGGACATCACCAGATGGTCAACACCGAAATCAGATTGATTATATTCTTTGCAGCCGAAGATGGAGAAGCTCTATACAGTCAGCAAAAACAAGACTGGGAGCTGACTGTGGCTCAGATCATGAACTCCTTATTGCCAAATTCAGACTGAAATTGAAGAAAGTAGGGAAAACCACTAGACCGTTAAGGTATGACCTAAATCAAATTCCTTATGATTATACAGTAGAAGTGAGAAATAGATTTAAGTGTCTAGATCTAATAGATAGAGTGCCTGATGAACTATGGAATGAGGCTTGTGACATTGTACAGGAGACAGGGATCAAGACTATCCCCATGGAAAGAAATGCATAAAAGCAAAATGGCTGTCTGGGGAGGCCTTACAAATAGCTGTGAAAAGAAGAGAGGCGAAAACCAAAGGAGAAAAGGAAAGATATAAGCATCTGAATGCAGAGTTCCAAAGAATAGCAAGGAGAGATAAGAAAGTCTTCCTTAGCAATCAACGCAAAGAAATAGAGGAAAAGAACAGAATGGGAAAGACTAGAGATCTCTTCAAGAAAATTAGAGATACCAAGGGAACATTTCATGCAAAGATGGGCTCAATAAAGGACAGAAATGGTATGGACCTAACAGAAGCAGAAGATTACCACTAGGCAGGTGAAAAGATGCTCAGTGTCACCAGTTATCAGGGAAATGCAAATCAAAAGCACAATGAGCTATTACTTCACACATGACAGGATGGCTATCATCAGAAAACACAATGAATAACAAGTGTTGGCAAAGGTGTGGAGAAAAGGGAACTCTGGTACACTGTGAGTGAGTCTGTAAACTGGTGCAGACAATATGGAAAACATATGGAGGTTCCTCAAAAAGCTAAACAGAACTTCCATTTGATCCAGTAAATTTCACTATGGGGTATTTACCTGAAAAAAATAAAAAGAATCATATAAAATATATATGCACAACAATGTTCACTGCAGCATTATTTATAATAGCCAAGATATGAAAGCAACCTGTGTCCATCAACAGAAAAACAGATGAAGATGTGGTGTGTATATATGTATACGTGTGCATATATATGTATATATACACACAGTGGGATATTATTCAGCCATTTAAAAAATGTTACGATTTGAACAACATGGATGAATCTAGGTCTTATGCTAAGTGAAATAAATCAGATAGAAAGAAACAAATACTGTATGATTTTACTTATTTGTGGAATCTTAAAAAAACAACAACAAACAAACCAAACTGAAAAGAGACTCATAGATAATAACATTTGAGTGATTGCTGGGAGTGTTAGGGGCCACAAACTAAGGGATGGAAATCAAGAGGTAAAACCTTCAGTTTTAAAATAAGTAAGTCATGGGGATGCAATATACAGCATTAGTAATATGGTTAACAATATTATAATAACTTGCTATAGGGATAGATGATTAGTAGAACTATCATCATGATTATTTCATAATGTACCCAAATGCCAAATCACTATGTGATATACCCAAAAGTAACCTAATATTGTATGCCAACTATTACTTTGATAAAATATTTAACCCCACTGCTCCTAGCAACTGCTTGCAAGTGCCACCACCACCTCCACGAGAAATTAGTCTTCATTGTCACTTTTAAATATCATTATATTTTGAAATGTTAAAAAAAATAAAAAAATAAAGAAAATAGTTTTGTATATGCTTTTATGAGTACTGGTACTTTTAAGCCAATAGGACAGAATGTCAAAATTTCTATCTTGCCATTTCTTTTCAGAAGGACAGTAATAATTTGTCTCCACCCCAATATTTTAAATATCTATCTCCCTAAACGCTCAAAAGTATTGGGTATTCAGTTCAGTTCAGATCAGTCGCTCAGTCGTGTCTGACTCTTTGTGACCCCATGAATTGCAGCACACCACTGCCTCCCTGTCCATCACCAACTCCCGGAGTCCACCCAAACCCATATCCATTGTGTTGGTGATGCCATTCAACCATCTCATCCTCTGCCGTCCCCTTCTCCTCCTGCCCTCAATTCTTCCCAGCATCAGGGTCTTTTCATGAGTCAGCTCTCCTCTGCCTTAAAATTTTGTCAATTATATTTTGTCATTTTAATTTTGACTAGTAATGAGGATGAACATTTTATTTATCGAGTTATAAATTAACTGAAATAATGCTATTCTTACCTGTTATTTTTTCTTGTCAATTTTCAGACAATTTTTATATATGAAAGATATTAACTCATTGTCATAAATAATCTTTATTTTTTTTTACCTAGTTTAAGTCATCTTTTGCCATGCAACTATGCCTGTTTGATGTGTGTGGTTTTCAAGAATCTATTTTTGCAGGAATATCTCCTCTACTCCAATTCTTCTCCTAAATTATTTTCTAATATTTTAATGGCATTGTTCATATTAAAATTTTTCAATCTATTTGGAATTATCTTCATGTGTGATAGGAGGTAATTTTGTATTCCCTTCCAGAAGAAAAGCTTGTTTTCCCAAACCGACCACTTAAGTAACTGATATTTTTCTCACAGAAACAAAATACTACCTTTGTCTTATATTACATTCCCATATATACGTGGATCTAGTTCTAGTCTCTTTATTCCATTCCACTGAGGTCTTTGTCTGTTCCTAACCCAACTGTACTGTTTTGATTATGAGGCAGCTTAAGTCTTACTGTTCATTACACAGGACCTAACACTAAGAAACAGTGAATGTTTGAACAAGATGAGCATGGTATAAAAGAAAAAAAAGTTTGTGTTCAAATCAGAAACTATGAACTGAAAATTTCACACCTATCAAGTTACTTTTTAATTATTTCTTCCATCAGTGCTAGCTGATGTTTTAACTTTTTACCCCTAAGTATTTGTTATTTGTATTATTTTCTTTTCTTAGTCTGAGTGTCAACATTCTGTAAAAGGCACAACTATGTTGTTGTTGTTCAGCCATTAAGTCGTGTCAGACCCTTTGTAGCCCCATGGACTGTAGCCTGGCAGGCTCCTCCGTCCATGGGGTTCTCCAGGCAAGAATACTGGAGTAAATTGGCATTTCCTTCTCCCAGGGATCTTCCTGGAGCAGGGATTGAACCTGTGTCTCCTGAATTGGCAGGAGGATTCTTTAACATTGAGCCACCAGGGACGTCCAAGAGGCAAAACTATAGGGACTAGCTAAGAAATAGATCAGAAGCTCCCAGGGTTTGGGATGGGGAAAGGGAATTGACTGAAGAGGGTGACTGCAAATGGGTAGTCCTTCAGGCTTGAGAATGTTCTATATCTTGACTGTGGTGGTAGTTTAATGACCACCAAATACATATTTGTTGGAGCTTATCAAAAGTACACTTAGAAAGTGTGAATTTCATTATATGCCAGATATATCTCAATAAGTTTGACTTAAAGTATATGTGTTGAATATGTCATTTTCTGTATTTTGGGGATAAAACCTGATCTACTTCCTGCAATACACAGAGCTGGAATCCAAGCTTACCTTTGTTTTAATCCCTTGTAACAAAACAAAATCAGAATTTCAGGGGGGAAATGTGGGCACTCATGTCATTGTTGCATTTTGACTTTCTGTCATACAGAGAGATCATGCTAGGGAAGCAATTCACTCTCTTACACAGATTTTATTACAATTTCCAACAACCATTTTACAAACTGTTAAAGATACTGACATTTTCCTAAAGCTAGGGGTTAGAGCTGGTGATCTGGTCCTCAGTAGAATCTAAGTACTAATTTTCCACTTAAGGAAATTGAGGCTGAATGAGGTTTAAAATTGACAGAGCTGTGGGCCTATAATGTTCTTGTTTGCACTTTCTCTATTTTTGTCAGTGCATTTAGGGTAAAACTGTTCTCCTTGTTGACTCTTACTAGAATACACAAGCAAGAAACTATACTATCTCTCAAAAACCAGAGCCAAAAAGTCAGCGGAGATTGATGAGCACTTCTCCAGAGAGCCAGCTCCAGTCTCAGTCCCAGACACAGGGACAGAAGGTTCATCCTGGTAATCTACTGAAACAGCCCTGATGGCAGCTCCAGATTTAATGCTATCAGGGTTTATCTTAGAAGAGTTAGTTTCCAGAGTCAGAAAAAGGAGGGGAGAGCATGAGATTAGGTTTAAGAGATATCATGACAATGTGCCTGCTCTTTCTCACTTGTGAAAATGTAGACTATCTGAAAGTAAACTGATAGGAGTCATGTTGAATTAACAGATTATCACTAATACTTTAGCCACTTACCTTGAACTGCAGAATAAATTTATAGACTTTTATTTCCAATGTCATTCTATTCTTCTGATGATGTTGTTAAGCTTTCCCTATACTTAAATTATGTTACATTAATTTTTATTTATTATTTGGACAAGATAATAGCATAGTAAAACAACATGGCATATTAAAAACCCATTGCAAATAAAATGGCTTTTCCCAGAGCTTCTTTATGGATAACTTTTCCCTTGAAAAATCTCAAGCATGATAAAATTTCTCACAGTGGCCCTCATATTTCTTTCACGGAGCTATCTCCTTCTACAGATTGAAGACTATCAATTTACTATTATTATTACTACTAATAAATAATAAAGTAATAAATGCCATCAAATAGTTTAGAAAAGAACACCCTAAAATGTTGAAACTGTTCAAAATAGACAGCGCTGCTTTCAGAAAGGAATTCCTAGGAATGTTCAAGATGAACCTAGTGCTTTCTTTCTTTGTTCATTCACTGTTCCTTTATTGGTCACCTCAAGATTCTTGCCAGCCATATGGCTAAAGGATTTCATGCTGGGGGATGACTCTGGACTCAATGTCCTTTAAAGTTTCTTACATTTCTAACCTTCTTGACTCCATGTTTCCACATATTTTTTTCAGAGTTTTCAACGGAAGACAATAGGCCATGTGTAGTTCACTGGTTTCATGATTTCATCTTCTATGACTGAATAATTTCCCATTATATCTTTGCCATGTAAAGATGACAATAAACACCTTTAAAAGTTTATATTGATTTATGAAAATCATAACAAAAATGGAAAATACCTCTCATAACATTTTACTTTGGCCTAAATGATAAATCAGTATATTTCATAATAACTACACCAAAAATATACTGTCACTTCTATATATTAGGAAATAGGTTTAAAAAATATGTATGATGGTCAACACCGAAATCAGATTGATTATATTCTTTGCAGCCAAAGATGGAGAAGCTCTATACAGTCAACACAAATAAGACGAGGAGCTGACTGTGGCTCAGCTCATGAACTCCTTATTGCCAAATTCAGACTGAAATTGAAGAAAGTAGGGAAAACCACTAGACCATTCAGGTATGACCTAAATCAAATCCCTTATGATTATACAGTGGAAGTGAGAAATAGATTTAAGGGCCTAGATCTGATAGATAGAGTGCCTGATGAACTATGGAATGAGGTTCCTGACCTTGTACAGGAGACAGAGATCAAGACTATTCCCGTGGAAAAGAAATGCAAAAAAGCAAAATGGCGGTCTGAGGAGGCCTTACAAATAGCTGTGAAAAGAAGAGAAGTGAAAAGCAAAGGAGAAAAGGAAAGATATAAGCATCTAAATGTAGAGTTCCAAATAATAGCAAGAAGAGATAAGAAAGCCTTCCTCAGTGATCAATGCAAAGAAATAGAGGAAAACAAAAGAATGAAAGACTAGAGGTCTCTTCAAGAAAATTAAGAGATACCAAGGAAACATTTCATGCAAAGATGGGCTCGATAAAGGACAGAAATGGTACGGACTTAACAGAAATAGAAGATATTAAGAAGAGGTGGCAGGAATACACAGAAGAACTGTACAAAAAAGATCTTCATGACCAAGATAATCACGATGGTGTGATCACTCACCTAGAGCCAGACATCCTGGAATATGAAGTCAAGTGGGCCTGAGGAAGCATCACTACAAACAAAGCTAGTGGAGGTGATGGAATTCCTGTTGAGCTATTTCAAATCCTGAAAGATGATGCTGTGAAAGTGCTGCACTCATTATCCCAGCAAATTTGGAAAACTTAGCAGTGGCCACAGGACTGGAAAAGGTCAGTTTTCATTCCAATCCCAAAGAAAGGCAATGCCAAAGAATGCTCAAACAACTGCACAATTGCTCTCTTCTCACAGGCTAGTAAAGTAATGCTCAAAATTCTCCAAGCCAGGCTTCAGCAATACATGAACCATGAACTTCCAGATGTTAAAGCTGGTTTTAGAAAAGGCAGAGGAACCAGAGATCAAATTCCCAACATCTGCTGGATCATTGAAAAAGCAAGAGAGGTCCAGAAAAACAACTATTTCTGCTTTATTGACTATGCCAAAGCCTTTGACTGTGTGGATCACAATAAACTGTGGAAAATTCTGAGAGAGATGGGAATACCAGACCACCTGACCTGCCTCTTGAGAAACCTGTATGCAGGTCAGGAAGCAACAGTTAGAACTGGACATGGAATAACAGACTGGTTCCAAATAGGAAAAGGGGTATGTCAAGGTGGTATATTGTCACCTGCTTATTTAACTTCTATGCAGAGTACATCATGAGAAACGCTGGACTGGAAGAAACACAAGCTGGAATCAAGATTGCCGGGAGAAATATCAATAACCTCAGATATGCAGATGATACCACCCTTATGGCAGAAAGTGAAGAGGAGCTAAAAAGCCTCCTGATGAAAGGGAAAGTGGAGATTGAAAAAGTTGGCTTAAAGCTCAACATTCAGAAAATGAAGATCATGGCATCTGGTCCCAACATTTCATGGGAAATAGATGGGGAAA
>SJYX01018444.1:375017-423335 GCA_006410675.1 Oreotragus oreotragus
CCATCATCCCTCCGGATCATCCCCATACACCAGCCCCAAGCATCCTGCATCCTGCATCGAACACAGACTGGAGATTCATTTCCTACATGATAGTACACATATTTCAATGCTATTCTCCCAAATCATCCCACCCTCTCCCCCTCCCTCTCCCTCTCCCTCAGAGTCCAAAAGTCCACTCTACACATCTGCGTCTCTCTTGCTGTCTTGCATACAGGGTCCTCATTACCATCTTTCTAAATTCCATATATATGTGTTAG
Organism: Oreotragus oreotragus; assembly: GCA_006410675.1. Lineage (NCBI taxonomy): Eukaryota > Metazoa > Chordata > Mammalia > Artiodactyla > Bovidae > Oreotragus > Oreotragus oreotragus. The sequence goes on from SJYX01018444.1 coordinate 375,275, forward strand.
TATACTGTATTGGTGTTTTTCTTTCTGGCTTACTTCACTCTGTATAATTGGTTCATACACACTGAGGAAACCAGAATTGAAAGAGACACATGTACCCCAATGTTCATCGCAGCACTGTTTATAATAGCCAGGACATGGAAAATAGCCCTTTTTTATTTTTTCAAACACTAACTAAAAACGGTTCTCACAGTTTTCATTCCTTCTAAGTATTTTGAGATGAACTGAAAGGAGGCAGAAGTGGGTGACTGGCAATTCAGCAAGTGCCCCTTTTACTCTGTAGTGAGGGCTGTCTTTAAGGGAAGTGGGCAAATGCTAATAATGGAAAGAAGCAAGGGACACTGGGCAGGGAACTGCAGACCTGTCCTTTGGAACGACAATGTCACTCAACCTTATAAGGGATACGTAAAAGCTGGATTACATAATTTTCATCACTTGCTTTCAACCTCTTTTAAAAAAGCATTACTTACTTGTAGTAGGAATGTGTGGGTTTTGTTTTGCTTGTTGTATTTAGCAGAAGACTACTACAAAAGTATTTTTCTTAAATACTAAATACAAATGCATATATATTTGGCTCTCACCTCCTCCTCTTTCTGAAAATGCCCATTATGGCAATGGGCCAGGGACATCTGCAAGGCCTATGGCAAGCAATATGAAAAGAATGCTAACAGGAAAATTTTAGGCTCAAATGAAATAAAGCCAGGTGCTTCTGACCCATACAAATATTAATATTTCCTTTTTCTTATGGTAACTTGAGGGTTCCCCTCTCTTTTAAAAAATAGTTTCTTTATTTCCCTCTTTATACACATCAGAGGTCTGTGATAACTCACAGAATACCAGGTGTTTCATGAACATAACTTTGTCATTGAAATGGTTTCCAAAGACCACTTCTTTTATAGCTTCCAGATCATGGATGCTATGCTAGAGAGTCAGGCAGCATCACCTTTTTCTATCCTAAAGCTGAGTCCAGGAATACTGAGAAAGGTGATCAAAAGAACTAGGCAGGTCTCAGTACCAACCACTCACACTGGAAGCATTTTCTCATTTGTCTCCATTTTTCCCTACCCCTCTAAGTCCCATTATCTTGCTTTGGGTTCTGTTGAGTTCACTCCTCAAGGGCCACGTGAAAATACAGTTAGCAGAATTATATTCACACAGTGAAAACAGTTTCATTCTGTTTAACCAACCCACCAAACTCCCCCAAAGATGAACTTGTCCATGCATGGAAGGGTTTTGGTTTCCTATGATTCAAATACCAAAGTTGGAATGAAACTAACTCAAATTATTATCAGATTATCAGGATTTGGCCGACTCCCTGCCCTTTAACATGTGGCAGATGAATTCTTCTGAACTGGCTTGCTCCCAAGTGCTGACACCGTCTTTGAGGGTATTATGGGAGGATCGAAGTGTTAAGTATCCCTGAAGAAGAATTTGTATGTTTTTTAAGCATGCAGCTACCTGAATATTTACAGCCTATCAATTTGCCCCAAAGAATAGAAATAGTTTTCACATATTTAATNGACACCGTCTTTGAGGGTATTATGGGAGGGATCGAAGTGTTAAGTATCCCTGAAGAAGAATTTGTATGTTTTTTAAGCATGCAGCTACCTGAATATTTACAGCCTATCAATTTGCCCCAAAGAATAGAAATAGTTTTCACATATTTAATTCTTATTTCATGTCATGGCTTTTATTCCACTGAAGATCTTAAGTTATACAATTGGTAACTGACTATAAGACATGTAGAACATAGGGTGACACATAGAACACCACTTCGCATAGTAGTAAATGTGACAGTTTTAACAATCATTTTATTTTCTTGTGAACTTTCTGAATTTAAGATAGTAATGGAATATTCTTATTTTACCTAAGTAAATAATTTCATTGCCTATTTGTAGTGACACAAAGGGTTCCTATTTAGTTGTAATTTAGTTTATGAGCTAAAGTGTAGTTTAATTCATCTTAAAAGTTGGGAAACTGATATATGAAGAGTCATTAAGCTATATGTACTTGAGAATTTCCAGCAAGTAAACCTTAAAAACATAATGCAAACTTAAACTGTTCAAAGTTACTTTTAAGCCCAATTATTTCAAGGGGAATATCAGGACTTTACTCAAAGATTTCCTTGGTTGCAAAGACAAATTGTCTATATGCTTTAAAATTCTTTATGAGTTTCAAATTTCTTACCAAGTGTGAAAATGCCCTGTGACTCAAAGAGTCAACGATTTTGTATTTTTGCAGTATGCACAAGCATGAAAGGTTACCTGATGGTTCATATACTTCATTTTCTGGGCTCATAGCAGACTTAAAACTGGTCTGGACAGAGTGGTACCTCGATTTATTTTATTTTACTTTGCACAGGAAACTAAATATAACTTTTGTATTATTATAAATACATATGTTTCTTATTCTGTTTGTGCAAATCTGCTTCCATAGGGGTGAGATGAGAAAAGGAAGGGAGGAGAGGAGATTATCATTAGGAGGAAGAGTAATCTTTACTTCACTAGGAAATAACCTGAGAAGACACTGACTAGGACATTTTCATTATTTCCATAATTCTAGCTGTTCTGGAAAAGTCAGAATGATCCTTTCAGAGTTATTTCTGTAGCTGTAGCATTTAACCAAATTCAGAAGCTACAAGATCAGATAAAATGTAAAAGAAATTAAAATATGTATTTAAAACACAAATGAATTAAAAACATACACTTCTCAAAGCCTCCGTTGTTGTTCAAAAATATCCAGGTCAATTTCAGTTTGGATTAAATTAATTTAAATATTTTGACAAATATATAACAATATGTAAATATTACATTCAGTGGCTGTAAGTAAGGACTGACATTTGCACAGAACAGTAATAACAGGAGAGAGGAAGTAGAAAACCTTCATGGGTGAAGCTCTTATTCCATCTTTTATTCCAGAAGGGGCTTTCTTCATGTTCTCCGACTTTCCGAACTATATATTCTCTATCACCAATATCAGCCTTTTAGGTGGTTGGTGAGGATAACTCAAGGACTATGATAGGCTTGAGGGAAAGAGTTAAAAAGAGGATACTGCCTGTGTGCTCAGTAAGTCATGTCTGACTTTTTGTAACCCCCATGGGCAGTAGCCCACCAGGCTCCTCTGTCCAAGGATTTCTCCCGGCAAGAATACTGAAGTGGGTAGCCATTCCCTTCTTCAGGGATCTTCCTGACTCAGGGATCAAACGCAGGTCTCCTGCATAGAAGGAGGATTCTTTTTTTTTTTTTTCAATGTTTTTCTTTTTATATTTTATTTTACTTATCAAATTAGAGGATAGTTGCTTCACAATATTGTGATGGTTTCTGCCATACATCACATGAATTGGCATTAGGGAGCATGTGTCCCCTCCCTCTGGAACCCCCCCTCCTATTTCCCTCCCCAATTCCACACCTCTGGGTTGTCACAGAGGTCTGTCATAGGTTCCCTGTGTCATAATGGAACTCCCACTGGCTGTTTTACATATGGTAGTGTATATATTTTCATGCTACTCTCTCTTATCATCCTACCCTCTTCTTTCTCCTCTGTACCATCTGTGTGATCAGGGAAGCCCCAAAAGAGGATAATAGCTGGCATTATTTTCCCCTGCTGAAAATAGAATTTATTACAATGGTTTTATAACATGTTAAGCAAAGATGCTATCAAAACAAGTGACTGTAATTTTTACTGTACTATCAAAAATTATGTGCTGCTTTGGATATTCATTCAAATGGAGAAGTATGGACTAACATCCCAAAATTGTTTGTTTCTCATGCTGTTAATTTTTTCCCATTAAAAATTTCACCATTACAAATATAGGCAATTTATAAATTCACAGCAATGAAGCAGCAAAGGCTTTTCAAGATCCTTTTAGACAAGAAGGCTATGGCTGACCCACAGGTCTCTTTCAGGTTGACGGTTGACCCAGACTCCAACTTCACAGGGATACTCTCCTCAGAGTTCCAATATCAGACTGTTTCCATTGCACTGTCATAAGAATGTCAATCCTGACAATCCATAGGCAAAGTGACATGATTTGAAAGAGTTGACACAGTGGTTAGACATACCAGTAAAAACACCACCATTGCTTTGAGAGGCAATCTCACTGATAACTTAAGAAGCCAGGTGCCATACTTGTGGGAACACACAGGGCTTAGAAAATGTTCCCTTCACTTCAGTTGCTCAGTCATGTCCGACTCTTTGCGACCCCATGAATCGCAGCACGCCAGGCCTCCCTGTCCATCACCAACTCCAGAGTTTACTCAGACTCACGTCCATCGAGTCAGTGATGCCATCCAGCCATCTCATCCTCGGTCGTCCCCTTCTCTTCCTGCCCTCAATCCCTCCCAGCATCAGAGTCTTTTCCAATGAGTCAACTCTTTGCATGAGGTGGCCAAAGTACTGGAGTTTCAGCTTTAGCATCATTCCTTCCAAAGAAATCCCAGGGTTGATCTCCTTCAGAATGGACTGGTTGGATCTCCTTGCAGTCCAAGGGACTCTCAAGAGTCTTCTCCAACACCATGGTTCAAAAGCATCAATTCTTCGGTGCTCAGCCTTCTTCACAGTCCAACTCTCACATCCATACATGACCACTGGAAAAACCATAGCCTTGATTAGACGGACCTTAGTCGGCAAAGTAATGTCTCTGCTTTTGAATATGCTATCTAGGTTGATAATAATTTTTCTTTCAAGGAGTAAGCGTCTTTTAATTTCATGGCTGCAGTCACCATCTGCAGTGATTTTGGAGCCCAGAAAAATAAAGTCTGACACTGTTGCCACTGTTTCCCATCTATTTCCCATGAAGTAATGGGACTGGATGCCATATCATCTGAATGTTGAGCTTTTTTTTTAAATTTTTAATATAAATTTATTTTAATTGAAGGCTAATTACTGTATAATATTGAAGTGGTTTTGACATACATTGACATGGATCCTCCATGGGTGTATATGTGTTCCACATCCTGAAGCGCCCTCCCTCCTCCCTCCTCATCCCATCCCTCTAGGTCATCCCAGTGCACCATCCCTGAGCACACTGTCTCATGCATCGAACTTGGACTGTCAATCCACTTAACATATGATAATATACATGTTTCAATGCCATTCTCCCAAATGATCTCACCTTCGCCCTCTCCCACAGAGTCCAAAAGAATGTTCCATACATCTGGGTCTCTTTTGCTCCCTCTCATATAGGGTTATCATTACCATCTTTCTAAATTCCATATATGTGCATTAGTGAATGTTGAGCTTTAAGCCAACTTTTTCACTCTCCTCTTTCACTTTCATCAAGAGGCTTTTTAGTTCCTCTTCACTTTCTGCCATAAGGGTGGTGTCATCTGCATATCTGAGGTTATTGATACTTCTCCCAGCAATCTTGATTCCAGCTTGTGTTTCTTCCAGTCCAGCGTTTCTCATGATGTACTCTGCATAGAAGTTAAATAAGCAGGGTGACAGTATACAGCCTTGACATACTCCTTTTCTTATTTGGAACCAGTTTGTTGTTCTATGTCCAGTTCTAACTGTTGCTTCCTGACCTGCATACAGGTTTCTCAAGAGGCAGGTCAGGTGGTTTGGTATTCCCATCTCTCTCAGAATTTTCCACAGTTTATTGTGATCCACACAGTCAAAGGCTTTGGCATAGTCAATAAAGCAGAAATAGATGGTTTTCTGGAACTCTCTTGCTTTTTCCATGATCCAGAGGATGTTGGCAATTTGATCTCTAGTTCCTCTGCCTTTTCTAAAACCAGCTTGAACATCAGGAAGTTCATGGTTCATATATTGCTGAAGCCTGGCTTGGAGAATTTTGAGCATTCCTTTACTAGCATGTGAGATGAGTGCAATTGTGCAGTAGTTTGAGCATTCTTTGGCATTGCCTTTCTTTGGGATTAGAATGAAAACGGACCTTTTCCAGTCCTGTGGCCACTGCTGAGTTTTCCAAGTTTGCTGGCATATTGAGTGCAGCACTTTCACAGCATCATCTTTCAGGATTTGAAACAGCTCAACTGGAATGCCATCACCTCCACTAGCTTTATTCATTGTGATGCTTTCTAAGGCCCACTTGACTTCACATTCTTGGATGTCTGGCTCTAGATGAATGATCACACCATCGTGATTATCCAGGTCGTGAAGATCTTTTCTGTACAGTTCTTCTGTGTATTCTTGCCACCTCTTCTTAATATCTTCTGCTTCTGTTAGGTCCATACCATTTCTGTCCTTTATCGAGCCCATCTTTGCATGAAATGTCCCCTTGGTATCTCATCACAGGAGAGTCCAGCATCAGAAATTCAAGAAGGTTTTCCTTCTCCTTCCAGACTCCAACTCTGACAGAAACACAGTGGAGCCACCTACACACCATTAGAAGGATAGAAACTTTTCTAAAACATGTAAATATTTATTAAACGCATACTTGTATTATTCATCTACTGCTCATAGTTTATCTACTTTATTCAGGCCCTTTTCTAAGGTGGCACATTCATTTTCTAACCTCTGTTTGTGGGATATCAGATTAGGAAAGAGGGGAGTTTGTTCTTTTCAAATTATTTCTAATATATTTCAAATAATTTAAGTCCTCATCCCAAAGGGATGCTGCATGATTATTACTGAACACATCCTGATCCCTCAGCCAAATGGATGAATTCAACAGAGCTCTTTTGGTAATGTTCCATGAGAGCACAATGTTTTGTCTAGTTTGGTCCCTGCTATATTTTAAATGTTACAACAATGCCTTGGAGAAGGAAATGGAAACCCACAGCAGTATTCTTGCCTGGAAAATCCAATAAATAGCGGAGCCTGGCAAACTACAGTCCACGGGGTCGCAAAGAGTCAGACATGACTGACTATCACTCACTCACTCACATCAGTACCTAGTATATAGTATGTCCTCAACAAACAGTTGATGAATAAAATAATACAAACTTTTTTTTAACAGTAGTAGACATCAGGGACTATAACTGTCTAGGAAACATTATCAACTATAAAACTCAGCAAAAATAAGACTGGGAGCTGACTGTGGCACAGACCATGACCTCCCTATTGCCAAATTCAGAAAATTGAAGAAAGTAAGGAAAACCACTAGACCATTCAGGTATGACCTAAATCAAATCCCTTATGATTATACAGAGGAGGTGACAAATAGATTCAAGGGATTAGATCTGATAGACAGAGTGCCTGAAGAAGTATGGACAGAGGTTCCTGACATTGTACAGGAGGCAGCGATCAAGACCATCCCCAAGGAAAAGAAACGCAAAAAGGCAAAGTGTTTGTCTGAGGAGCCCTTACAAATAGCTGAGAAAAGAAGGGAAGTGAAAGGCAAAAGAGAAAAGGAAAGATATACCCATTTGAATGCAGAGTTCCAAAGAATAGCAAGGAGAGATAAGAAAGCCTTCCTCAATGATCAATGCAAAAAAATAGAGGATAACAATAGAATGGGAGAATCTAGAGATCTTTTCAAGAAAATTAGAGATACCAAGGGAACACTTCATGCAAAAATGGGCAGAATAAAGAACAGAAATGGAATGGACCTAGAAGAAGCAGAAGATATTAAGAAGATTTGTTTCTTACAAGATATTATACATGTTTCAATGCCATTCTCCCAAATCATCCCACCCTCTCCCTCTCCCACAGAGTCCAAAAATCTGTTCTATATATCTGTGTCTCTTTTGCTGTCTCACATACAGGGTTATCGTTACCATCTTTTGATGTATGGCAAAACCAATACAGTATTGTAAAGAAGGGGTGGGGGTGGTTGGGGCGGCGGTCCCACAGCGGGGGCGGGCCTGGAAGGTCCCAGGGTGGGAGAGCGCCAAGCCCTCCGCGCCCCTCACTCCACACCCCACATCCGCGCCCCGCCCAGACCCGCCAGCAGGCACGCCCGGCCGGCTGCTCCCGGTTTCGATCCCGGAAGCCTTGCGGTGCCCCGGGCCGGGCCAGGCGAGTGCTGGCCGGCGGTGGCGGTGTGCGGGGGGCGGGCCGCCGGGAGTCCAAAGGTCCCAGGGTGGGAGAGCGCCAAGCCCTCCGCGCCCCTCACTCCACGCCCCCCACCCGCGCCCCGCCCACACCCGCCAGCAGGCACGCCCGGCCGGCTGCTCCCGGTCCCGATCCCGGAAGCCTTGTGGTGCCCCGGGCCGCCGGGAGTCCGGTCGCGGGTCGTGCAGCTCAAGTGCAGCGCGCGCTGCGTGGAGAGCTGCGGCCGACTGGCCCCAGCGGCAGGTCAGAGCGAAAGGCAGGCGCAGCGCAGGGCTCTTAGGGCGCCTGGCGGCGGCCGCCTCCGTCTACGGCCATACCACCCTGAACGCGCCCGATCTCGTCTGATCTCGGAAGCTAAGCAGGGTCGGGCCCGGTTAGTACTTGGATGGGAGACCGCCTGGGAATACCGGGTGCTGTAGGCTTTTTCTTTTTTTTTTTGCCTCCCCTCTCCTTTAGCCCCCGGCGCCACTCCCACCGCAATCCCCACCTGCCGCTGGCCCCTCGCACCCCACCGCGCTCAGAGCCGCCGCCTGCCTTCCAGCCCATCGCGGCGAGGGGTTGCCGGGGCCCCGACTCCCGCTGCAGAGCCCGGATACCTCTGCGCGCGACCCGCCAGCTCCTCGGCTTTCGGCTTTCAGGAAACCTAGGGAACGGCGGGATGGGGGCGGGATCGGGGAACTATGCTAAAGTCTTTGACTGTGTGGATCACAATAAACTGGAAAATTCTGAAAGAGATGGGAATACCATACCATCTGACCTGCCACTTGAGAAATCTGTATGCAAATCAGGAAGCAACAGATAGAACCAGACATGAAACAACAGACTGGTTCCAAGTAGGAAAAGAATATGTCAAAGCTGTATGTTGTCACCCTATTTAACTTATATGCAGAATACATCATGCAAAATGTCAGGTGGATGAAGCATAAGTTGGAATCAAGATTGCCAGGACAAATATCAATCAGATATGCAGGTGACACCACCCTTATGGCAGACAGTGAAGAAGAACTAAAGAGCCTCTTGATGAAAGTGAAAAAGGAGAGTGAAAAAATTGGCTCAAAACTCAATATTCAGAAAACTAAGATCATGGCATCTGGTCCCATCACTTCATGGCAAATAGATGAGGAAACAATGGAAACAGTGACAGACCTTATTTTTGGGCAGCTCCAAAATCACTGCGGATGGTGACTGAAGCCATGAAATTAAAAGACATTTGCACCTTGGAAGAAAAGTTATGACCAACCTAGACAGCATATTAAAAAGCAGAGACATCACTTTGTTAACAAAGGTCTATCTAGTCAAAGCTATGGTTTTTCCAGTAGTCATGTATGGATGTGAAATTGGATTATAAAGAAAGCTGAGCACCAAAGAATTGATGCTTTTGAACTGTGGTATTAGAGAAGACTCTTGAGAGTCCCATGGACTGCAATGAGATCCAATCAGTCCATCTAAAAGGAAATTGGTCCTGAATATTCATTGGAAGGATTGATGCTGAAGTTGAAACTCCAATACTTTGGCCACCTGATTGGAAGAACTGACTCATTTGAGAAGACCTTGATACTGGGAAAGATTGAAGACAGNATGGACTGCAATGAGATCCAATCAGTCCATCTAAAAGGAAATTGGTCCTGAATATTCATTGGAAGGATTGATGCTGAAGTTGAAACTCCAATACTTTGGCCACCTGATTGGAAGAACTGACTCATTTGAGAAGACCTTGATACTGGGAAAGATTGAAGACAGGAGGAGAAGGGGACGACAGAGGATGAGGCATGGCTGACTCAACAGACATGAGTTTGAGTAAACTCTGGGAGTTGGCGGTGGACAGGGAGGCCTGGAGTGCTGCAGTCCATGGGGTCGCAAAGAGTGGAACACAACTGAGCTACTGAACTGGCTGATAAAACACAGGAAGAGAAAGAGTCACATCAGAGCTTTTTAAGCTGGGAGTAGTATTAATATTCCCTCCTCACTTGAAAATTCATTTTAAAGTAACTTGAAAATGTACAAATTTACCCGAGATCCTGGTAGTAAGTGCCTGATCTTTTTTTCAGAAACATGAAAGCACAGTCCTTACTCCCAAACACAGCAATGATTGATTTTATCATAAATTCCAAATCCTAAATTTTGATTCTGCTGTTACCTTTTGAAATGTTTCTGGTACTCCAGAAAACTGCTCTGTAGTTTGCTCACTAGCTTTTGAGTTTATAAACTTTGTTGAGATGGCACCAAGACCTAGTAGTATACCCAGTACAGTCTTTATTTTAAGCCCTTGTGGGTTTTGTGCAATTTTTTTTCCTACTATCCATTTTGGATTATTAACCAATCATCTGTTATTAGTGTAAATGTGCAGCATGTATTTCTTTCCTTCTTCTGTCATTAATTATATTTTGTAAAGCTTAATATTCAGATGAAACTTTTCTCTTCCCTTTTTTTATTTTCCCAAATAAAGCTACTCTCACAGAACCACTAAAATACAAGAGTTCCCAAAGAACAACTATAATATTCTTGACTATTTCTACAGGTTGGAATAGTCACTTCATTTTGGTAGCCTCATACACTGCTGAGTAGATTAGAGAGATGAGAGAATGCACTAAAGATCTGAAGTGACCTGCTTTTAAATCCTCAAAAGGATAATACATAACTGAGGGCAATGAGTGGGTTGATTGATAGTCATTAGCCAAAGGGTAAGATAGTTGAACTTCACATAAAACTCCCATTAAGTTCAACATTCCTTTGATGCAGGATTATTCTATTTGCACTTAGTAATACAGTGAAATTCACTGTAGAATACAGATTTGTCTGTACACATTCACTGTAACAAACATACATGTTTATATGTGAATAAAATATGTCATGTTTTATATGCTCTCACTGTTCATTTTATAGATTCACTTTGGAAAATCAATGTTGAAAAATCTGAAAAAAAAAAGGAATCTATGATAGATATTTAAAGTTATAATATCTAGAAATGTAATGTCCTTGTTTTGTTTTAATGCCTATATTGGGTAAAACAATATTCTATCCGTGATATTCTAATTTTGTTCCTCCTCCAGGACTTTAAAATAATGAAAAGAGGAAAGATTCAGTCAGAATTTGGATGGTTATCTATCTGTGATGCAAAGGAGGAAACTGCTTCACTGCCAATAGATGGGACTACGCTGACTATGAAAACCCTTTTTTATCTTTTGACGATACTTCAAAATGTTGACTTTCAAAGAGCAAGTTGGTATTTGGGTGAAACAAACTAATTTTTCACAATCCAGTGTGCCCATCCTAAGAATGTTTCATTTAACTGTAATACCAGCTCAATGTATCAGCCAGAAAAAAGGCAAATAATGGAGGCAAAAGGAAACAGAGTGGATTCTAGACACCCATGCTGCTGCTGCTGCTGCTAAGTCGCTTCAGTCGTGTCCGACTCTGTGCGACCCCATAGACGGCAGCCCACCAGGCTCCCCCCGTCCCTGGGATTCTCCAGGCAAGAACATTGGAGTGGGTTGCCATTTCCTTATCCACTAGACACCCATAGATATGAAAAAATAGTAGTCCAGGTAATAGTTGCAGACTTATTATTCTTACCTTCACTAATTTGATAAGTATTTATTAAGCAACTAATATATATCAATTACTGGGTTAGGAAGTGAGGCCACACAGAGGAACAACACTTACACTAAACAGTTTTGATAGTCTAACAGGTGAAAGTGAAAGTGAAGTCGCTCAGTCGTGCCCGACTCTTAGCGACCCCATGGACTGTAGCCCACCAGGCTCCTCTGTCCATGGGATTCTCCAGGCAAGAATACTGGAGTGGGTTGTCATTTCCTTCTACAGGGGATCTTCCCGACCCAGGGACTGAACCCAGGTCTCCCGCATTGCAGGCAGACGCTTTAACCTCTGAGCCACCAGTACCTAACTAATCCTCACACACAGAAAAAAACAATAAAGTGGGTACTTTTTAATCCTCATTTTACAGATGAACAAACCAAGGGAGAAACAAATTAATAAATATGCCCCAAAGTCAACCTGTAGTAAGCAATGCAGGCAGGAACCCAATCAGTGTCGTGTATCTCCTCAGTCCATGATCTTACTACCACAATCAGGATACAAAGGGATACAGGATAGAGTAATAAATTATGGAGTAAATGACCTTAAAATTATTATATATTTATATTTAAAGTGAGCTTAGCCATTGAGCCAGGAATTCCACTATGAAGAATTTATTTCAAGAAAACATTTGGACTGATTTACAAAATTATATATTTAACAATGAATATTTCATCCTTGTCTGAGATAATGAAGAACTGGAAATTACATTCTATCGGTTGATTTGCTTTTAGCTGCAAGTAACAGAATTATTGACTAATATGACTTAAACAATAGGAGTTTTCTCAGCTTATAAAAATTATTGGGGAAAAAAGGGTTCTACAGTTAGTTCAGAAGTTCTGGAATGTCAAAGCTCTTAATCTTCATACCCTATTATCCTTGGCATAATTTTGTTCTTAGGCTTCATTCTTTATGGTCACAAGAAAACCTCTGCAACTCCAGGCTTTACACCTCACAAAATCACATCCGAAGTCAGGTTTCTCCAAGCATGTCAATTTCTTCTTTTTTTTTTTTTTTTCTTTTCAATTTCTTACCTGTAGAAAAACCAGGTTTGGGTTTCATGCCCTACACTTTAGCTGTGAGGAAGACGGAAAAAGTGAGTAACTGGCATCGCAGCCCCTATTAAGGGAAGCAGGAAGGAAGAAAACGGGAAGCTGTTGTATTGGCAATCACTGGGCCTACCAGAAGCTTCAATGTCTAAAAACAGAACATCCATATAGTATAATCTTGTGCTGCTATTATAAATGACGATATAGGTAAGGAGTCGATCACATGAGGAAAAAAATTAAGGTTCAATAAATCTGATATACAAAAGATATACACCAAAATCCTAGCAATGGTTATTTCTTTGTGATGAGAGGTTTTTTAATTCTTTTGTATTTCTATAAAATATTAACATAAATTGCTTTCATAATAAAAAATTCCAGTTTTGAAAAGCAATATAATTCAAAGAGAAAAAAATATTTCCTATCATAATATGAATGTTCTTTGGCTCAGCTTGGAAACACAGAGTTGAACAGTCGAAAAATGAACAAGACATTTGAATCAAATTTTGTTTTGCATTACTGTCATGAAGAAATGAAAGAAAGACAAAAGAGAAATCAAGCAAATGGTCACTGGAGAATTTTAAATGTGGAAAAATAAAAATGTTTTGCTAAGAGATGATGATACAACTAAAAGATTTAAAGAAAGAACTGTTGCAACTTAATATATTAGAAGCATTGCTCTATGGATTTCTTCTCTCATGAGAATGCCTTTTACTCTTGCCAAGATCAGCTTTTATGCAAAAATTAACATAGTTTAAGAGAAGAAGGAAAATACTCTTATTTGAGGGAAAGTAATTCACAGTTTTAACAGCATGATGATATAGGCCAATATCTTAGTGTTTAGTTAAAACAAATGGCTAACACTTATCTTGATTTTTCATTGAACATTTTAAATCATTTTAATTATGTAAGTTGTACATAAATATTTTCCACTGCACAAACTTCAAATACCACTGAGAATAAAAGTAGATAATAAAATTCATATTTCATTGCCCTAACAACACTTGGCTTGTCTCCCTCCAAAGAAACAACCACTCTTAAATTTAGGATTTCTCTCTTCATATATTTTCTATATATTCAGGTTTTTTAAAAATCTTAATTAAACTATACTGTACACACTATTATACCATGTGCTTTTTATAACATAAAAGTATGTCTCATATGCCATTATATAGAGATCTCTCTCACATTTTTTCAGGAGCTATCAAATCTATTTAAACATTCTTCCTTTGATGGATATTTAGATTATCCTCAGTACTTTGCTTGTATAAAAAATGCTGCAGTGAACATTTTACATATCAAATTTTGTTCACATCAAAGGGTAGTTTGGTAGTGCAAGGTTTTAGAAGTGAAATTACTAACTTTAAATATACATTTAACATTTTGATAGAAGTGACACAATGCCTTCCAAAAACTGTTTACCAATTTCACACTCCATTCACCAGAGTTTGAATATGCTTGTTGTTTCCATCTTCAGCAGCACTGAACATCAGCAGATGTGGGTAATATCACTGTATTTAACTCATATTGTGAGTACTAATGCTGCTGCTGCTAAGTTGCTTCAATCATGTCCGACCCTGAGCGACCCCATAGACAGCAGGCCACCAGGCTCTTCTGTCCCTGGGATTCTCCAGGCAAGAATACTAGAGTGGATTGCCATTTCCTTCTCCAAAGCATGAGAGTGAAAAGTGAAAGTGAAGTCACTCAGTTGTGTCCGACTCGTCGTGACCCCATGGACTGTAGCCTACCAGGCTCCTCTGTCCATGGGATTTTCCAGGCAAGAGTACTGGAGTGGGGTGCCATTGCCTTCTCCAGTGAGTACTAACAGTGAGGTTTAACTTTCTATCATGTGTTTACACAAATAAACATTTATACTAATAGCAGTGGCCTAGATTTAAATTGGGCTATTATTTCATNCAGGCTCCTCTGTCCATGGGATTTTCCAGGCAAGAGTACTGGAGTGGGGTGCCATTGCCTTCTCCAGTGAGTACTAACAGTGAGGTTTAACTTTCTATCATGTGTTTACACAAATAAACATTTATACTAATAGCAGTGGCCTAGATTTAAATTGGGCTATTATTTCATGAGAACATGATGGGTTGATCCCATAATATATTAGCCATAATCATCTTTATAGAGATATGTACTCTATATGTACTCTCAAGTACTTCATATTCTTATAATTATAAAAGTTATAGATATATAAAAAGTTGCACAAATATGTATATATATGAATTGGACATGACTTAGCAACTAAACAACAACAACAACTATATATATATATATATACACACACACACACATTATAGTAGATATTTACATGCAGACACAAAGAATGAAGCATGAATAATCTATAATTTTAACACCTTTACTCAGTAACCTTTTCATATTCTACTACATACAATTATATATGTATATAGGATGTATGTGTGTTAGTTACTCAGTCGAGTCCAACTCTTTGCAACCCCATAGACTGTAACCTGCCAGGCTCCTCTGTCCATGGAATTCTCTGGAGTGGGTAGCCATTCCCTTCTCCAGGGGATCATCCTGACCCAGGGATCAAATTGGGGTTTCCTGATGGCAACCCACTCCAGTCCTCTTGCCTGGAAAACCCCATGGATGGAGGAGCCTGATAGGCAGCAGTTCATGGGGTCGCAAAGAGTCGGACATGACTGAGCGACTTCACTTTCACTTTTCACTTTCATGCATTGGAGAAGGAAATGGCAACCCACTCCAGTGTTCTTGCCTGGAGAATCCCAGGGACGGGGGAGCCTGGTGGGCTGCTGTCTATGGGGTCGCACAGAGTTGGACACGACTGAAGCAACTTAGCAGCAGCATTGCAGGCAGATTCTTTATCATCTGAACCACCAGAGAAGTCCATATGGTATGCACATGTAATATATAATATAGCTTCATTATACATATATCTATTGGATGATATTTCTTTTTATGTGTGTTTCTTTCTTTTTTTTTTTTTTGGCTGTGTCATGGGATATATGGGATCTTAGGTCCTCTACTAGGGGTTAAATTCACGATCCCTGCAGTGCGAATGGGATTTTAACGACTAGACTGCCAGAAAAGTCTCAAGACATTTGTTTTTAAAACTGAGATCATACTATACACATTATTTCATATCTTTTGTCTCATAACAGCATTTTATAAATACTGTATTATGCTTTTACATTAATTGATCTTCAAATTATGGCTGCCATATTGCTATGTCACAAACTTATTAGCCAGGGCTTTATTTTGCATTGAACTTATAAGCTATTCAACTTTTTTTAATTTAAAATGAGATCTGCTAAAAATTATTGCAGGTAAAATTTTATATACCTCTCTTTTTCCTTCATATAAATTAATATAAGTAAAATTATTGGCTGAAAGAATATAAATATATTTAAATCTTGGGATTTCTACTTATATTTTAAACTATGCATATGTGTGTGTAAGTTTTAATAATTTATACACTCACTAGTGATCTTTGAGGTTGCTCATATTTCTATAAGCTTCCAATAGGTATGAAATAGTTTTTAATCTTTCATACTTTAATAGATTAAAATATTACATTGCTTAATTAGGATTCCTATAATCACAACTTATATTGAGCATTTTATCATATGTGTTTGAGTTTAACTATTTATATTCATTATTCATTGAATTTCCTAGATATATTTTCTGTTTCAGTTCAGTTGTTTACTTTTTCATATTGAATCATAAAAACTCTTTATAAAGATATTAACATTCATTTCTGGATTCTTTTTTTTTATCATTTACTTCTTTAATACATGTCATATAAATAAGGTATATATTCTATTTAAGCAAAACTATGTGGCAATATAAATGGAAAACAAATATTGAAAACAATTGTCCTAAGTTTAGAAATCTTGAAATATACATGGGCAATGTTCATGCTTCTAATATACATTCTTATTGTGATATTTTCAAATAACTGTCAATAGCCAAAATTATATGAAATTCCTTTTTGAGTGTTCTAGAATCAAACTACATTAGTAGCCTCTTCAAGAAAGTGTTCAGTATCTTAATTAAATATGCAATATTTTCAACACTAATGCTTAAGTTTTGAAGTAAGATAAAAGAAATTCAAATTATGCTTTGTGAACTTTAGTAAGATACTTCTCTGTGTTTCCCTTCATCACTTATAATAATACAGATGAATAATAAAACTAGCTATCTTACAGGGTTTTTAAAAATAATTGAACTGCATAATTTAATTGTGTGAAGCACTCAGAATTATGCTAAGTTGGAACAAAATTGTTATTCTATACATCATAATAATAATTACTCTAGAATTATTTTTATTACTTAATAAAGAAAATCCTATACCATTAAATTGACAGCAAACAAGAAGTAATTTTATATAAAATCTTTTATATAAACTCTTTTGGTCAGTTTATGTCTGATGAAAGCCTGCAATATATTGGTCTTTCAAGAAAGCATGAGCATCTTTGAAGCAATGGTGACTCAGATTGATGTGTTCCTTCCTCTCTGGTGTTCATTCGTACCCCTTGAACAATTGAAATAGAAAAGACATGGCCTAAGGGCATTCTTTTCCACAATGTTGCTTCCACAGATTTGACCCAGATCATGCATATGGCTCCCAGTAGGCGGATTTTATTTAAATAAATGAGACTGTCCAATGTTTAATTCATGATACAAGAATCTAAATGCACACTGATAGGGCAGATCAAAATGCAACTCAATGGAGATCATAGTTTTATAAACTACAGGCTGCTCCTTATAAAGTAGTATACAAAATATGAAAATGCATAATTCAGTAAACATTTAGAACTGTATGCAAATACCAAAGAGTGATGGACTGCCTCTAAATTTCTATCACTGCTTTGTGACTTTCATTTCTGCTCATTACTGACAAGGTTTCATGCACAACTTAAGCCTGTTTTTAGGGAAAAAGAGGATAGACGGAAACACTGTGTTTGAGCATCCCAAGAATCTGCCAGCCTACCTGGACCTTATTCAAGTGCTCTCCTCCCCCAGTCCCTTGCGTGGAAATAGGTGGTTAACTCTAAGAGAGGAAAGAAAACATAACATGAAAGTCTTCTCAAAAAAACACATCTGAGAAAGCTCAAAAGAGTGAATAATAGAAAACAGCCAACACTTGGCCTCTTGGGGTTGATAACTCTGTTTTTCTTTCCTCTCCCTCCTACTGCCTGCCTGGTCACTTCACTACTTCTTGGCACGTCTAGGAGAGGGGGAATTTGTGTAGGGTCAGACAGGGGAAAGGAAAAGATCATCAGTCAGTTTTGCAACTTGTTAGCGGTTCTAGAGAATGGTTGGGTTGAAGCAGAAGAAGACAATGAAGATTAAGGGTTATCTGTGACTTTCAAAGCCCTTTGTTCCTTTACTATTATGAATACCCAGCAGTGGGCTGCAGGTTCACTCCTCCTTACTCATGCACATAGAGAAAATGAATTCAGTAAGCATTTCCTTACAGTCCAGTACTCACAGCTCTGAATGTTAAGAGTAATGTATAGAAATGCTATTGTCTTCTTAAAAAAAAAAAAGAAAGAAAGAAAGAAAGAAGAAAAGAAAAAAGAGCAATTTAGATCAGGCAAAATTAGAGGAAGCCAAAATCCAGCTGTTTTTAGGATTTATCCAATATTAGTAACATTGTGGTTTTTCAGTAACAATATAAAACTGTACTTTCAGAGGTGTTTTTCCATTTAATTCCCTAACTCCTAAATGTTTGCTGTTTTATCCATATGTTTCTAGTTGTATACATTGAATATTTTTAAAACACCATTTTGCAAAACGTATTTGATGTTCAATAAGACTTTTTTGGTTATTATTAGAAAGCAGAATTTATGATTTGTAGAGGGAAATTTTACAAGTTTGAAAAGATTGCTTTTGAGGTTTTGCTTCACTTCATTTCCTTTGATGTCTTTTAGAAAGAAAAATGTATTCCTCCATCAGATACTAAAAAGAGCCTTCATGCTGAAAATATAGAAGCAGAGCAGGAGACAAGGTTGGGAGGCGAGAGCTCTGCTGCTTTACGAACTGCTACTGTTCAAAATCAACCCACCCAACCCCGTGAAAGCTCAGCTTCTGCAATGAAAGATGTTTAAACAGTGATAATGGATTGCAAATAAAGGGACTCTTATCTTTGGAATTTTGAAGTAGACATCAGGAAGCAGTCCAAATTTAGTTTAAGGCTTACCCCTAAAGCTGAACTTTCATCTTTTATATGTCAGTCTGTGCTTCTGTGCTTTGGGACTACATAACGTAGCTTTAGAAGCCTGGTTAAACACATTAGAAGAAAAAAAAAAAAACTTACAGCAATTTACATAAAACCCAGAAATTTGGGGTAAGATTATTTTTTTGGACTTTTTCCATGAGCATAGTGTCAGCTGGGTGAGGGAAAGATGTGACAATAGCACAAAAGTTTGTCACAGACAGCAGAATAATAAACCTTACTCCATTATTCACTCCTTCATCTTATTCAACATTTATTCATTTATTCACATGTTCACCTATTATTCTACTACCAGTAGTTGCTCATCAAATTGGGAAAGATAAAGTAATTATGATCATAGATAAAGCTCATTTTAAAATAATTCATGTACCTCCTCTCTCTAATTAATCCAAAGGCAGCTGATAAAAAGAAGATTAAATGGCTTCAGAAATGGTAAATGAGGTTCTAACCTGGAGCAAAAGAACAGTTTCTTTCAATAGGCTCAGGTTTTTCTCTTAACTCTTAACACAACTAGTGGCTCCCAAACCAATTCTTCGATCTCTAACTGATGTACCGTGTCACCTCTCCATCAGAAAAGCACCTTCTCATGCACCACTTTCCACATTCAAACACTTAGTGCGCCTCATCTTTCAGCTTGGAATCTCAGGATGCATCATCTCAGTGACTCTGGCCAGCTGGTCATGGACACCCTCCTCCAGGTTTCTAGAGGCTCTGTCCTGGTCTGCTAAGGCCCTCTCTGTTCCAGGCTCCACTCAGCTCAGTCTAGGGACTCGGCTTCCCCTTCCTCAAAACGGTTTCCTCATATCAAGAGTTCCTGACGCTCTAGCGCTCTGCTTTTACTCTTTCATGGGCAAAGTTCCCCAAGCACATAACCAGGGGCAATGACTTACAACATCCTTCCTGCCAATATCTTCACATTTCAAACAGGGTTATTTTTCATATTTGAAATGCCTTCTCATGTCCTTTTCCCTTAGCACCCTTTTTATTTCCTTCTAAATTTTCTGAACCCTCATTTAAAATTGTACTTATTTTATGTTCTTTTTGTCTAACTAGACTTTGAGTCTTGTGAAAAGTAGAAACACACTATTCATACTTATTGTTAGATATTCTTGGTTTTGTATAATATCTGGCATACAGTAACTACTAATATATATGTGCTGAATAAATTCACTCATTCATCCATCTATTCATCCATCCATCCATTTATCCATCCATCCATCCATCCAATATCTTTTGAGCCAGATGCTCTGCTAGGAAATGGGGACATTATGACAGACCCAGGGGAAAAGAATTAGGGCCAAGAGGGCCTTTTGATGCCCTTCAAATCACACTTCGCTGGCAGCTGCTTACAGCATTTGTGCAGGCCAGCCCTGGACAAAGGTTAGAGGGGTGAAGCATGAGTAAGGATAGAGCTCACAAATCATTGGTTCCTGACACTTCCAACAACTCTGAAAGTATTTGGAAATGTTACCTTCAACTTCAAGGCTCCAGGACTCACCCTGCCAGGAAGTCTTTTGACATTCTAACCCCATACCTTCCTCCCCCACCACTGACTCTTGGCAATTGGCAGATCTCAGGATTGATGGTCTAGATACTGAAGAGAAAGTCCCTAGGTCAGGGTCCTAAGGCTCTGGAATTCCCTCCCTCCCATGCTCTGCTTTCTTCTATACAAGGCATTGTGCCAAAGGAACCCTTTTTATCCCTAGAGTCTGCAAGTGACATATAAATATCCAAAACCTCTGAACCTTTCTTTCTCTCATTTAGCAACAGGGCCTTAATTGTTTTGATAGTGAATCTGTCTTATCCAAAAAAATTAGGTGCATATTTGAATCTGAAAATTATATAGAAAAAAGGAAACTGTGAAAAAAGAGATTAGATTAACTAAAATCTTCTAATGCTATGTTAATTACATATCCCAGTAACTTTCAGATTATGTACGAGACTAGCAAGAGATTTGACAAAACGAACAAAGAAGAAATGTGGTAGTTTCTCCTGATAGTACAAATATATTTTTGTTGTTTAGTTGCTAAGTTGTGTCTGACTCTTTGCAACCCCATGGACTGTAGTCTGTCAGGCTCCTTTGTCCATGGGATTTTCCAGGCAAGAATACTGGAGCAGGTTGCCATTTTCTTCTCCAGGGCATCCTTCTGACCAGGGATTGAATCTGTGTCTCCTGCACTGCAAAGCACTTTTTTTTTTTTTTAAACCCCTGAGCCACCAGTGAAGCCCCAGTACAAATACACTGACAGTACAAAATAAACTTAAGTATAAGTTGGCTAATTATATAGTAGTCAAGGTGATGTCTTTTTTTTCCCCCCTCTTGAGACTTTACTAAACTATAGTTATGCTTCTAAAACACTTTGCCCAGTTATCATTTATCTCATATCTATTATTAAGCTTTTCAGCTTTATAAAATAGTTGTTTGTGCCTACTAATTTTCATATTACATTTTTGTAGGTCTCTATGTTAAAGAGTCTGCCTGCAATGTGGGAGAGCTGGGTTTGATTCCTGGGTCAGGAAGATCCCTTGGAGAAGCAAATGGCAACGCACTCAAGAATTCTTGCCTGGAAAATCCCATGAACAGAGGAACCCGGCAGGCTACAGTCCATGGGGTCGCAAAGAGTTGGACACGACTGAGTGACTAACACTTTCACTTCATAATTATTCTTATTTTAGAGATATAGTGGGAGAAACAAATCTGTTTCAAAGAATCTGAAGGAAATTAGTGAATATAAAATTGGTAAATGAAGGTTAAGAGCTCAAAAATCCTTAAGGGCTGGTTCAACTATTCTGTAAATATTTAAAGATCTATTTTACAACATTCATGATATAAGAGAACTGACATAATTCTCCACATTTGTTTTTGCCTAAGAAGAGAATGGTTAGACATATCATTTGCAGGAAAAAAAAAAAAAAAGGAGGTTAATCAATAGATTTCAATCCCTTGCTGTTTTAAGTCACTTCAGTCATGTTTGACTCTGTGATACTATGGACTATAGCCTGCCAGGCTCCCCTGTCCATGGGATTCTCCAGGCAAGAATACTAGAGTGGGTAGTCTATCCCTTCTCCAGGGAATCTTTTCAACCCAGGGATTGAACTCACATCTCTTATGCCTCCTGCATTGGCAGGCTGGTTCTTTACCACTAGCACCACTTGGGAAGTCCTTCAATCTNTCTGTGATACTATGGACTATAGCCTGCCAGGCTCCCCTGTCCATGGGATTCTCCAGGCAAGAATACTAGAGTGGGTAGTCTATCCCTTCTCCAGGGAATCTTTTCAACCCAGGGATTGAACTCACATCTCTTATGCCTCCTGCATTGGCAGGCTGGTTCTTTACCACTAGCACCACTTGGGAAGTCCTTCAATCTCTTAAACCAGTGCTTACAGATGGAGTCAACGCCTATGTTGTCTCTAAGTTATTTCAAGTACTGCTATACGATTTTCAAAGATCATAAAAACCAATTAAATATATCATAAAAATTGAGAAAAAATTGGTATACACAATTATTTAAAATTCAACATGTAACTCTTTAGTCCTTATTATGTATTATCTCAAGATGTTGTTTGTGCCCTCCAAGAGTCTCTGTTTCCCCCAGTCCTGTGGGAGTTCTGTAATAAAATCCCACTGTTCCTCAAAGTCAGATTCCCTGGGAATTCCCTGTCCCTTTGCTGGATCCCAGGCTCGGATGACTGATGTAGGGCCTAGAATCTTTGCAACAGTGTGAGAACTTATTTGGTGTTATTGTTCATCAGTTTGTGGGTCACCACAGAAAAGCTATGACAAACCAAGACAGTATACTAAAAAGCAGAGACATCACTTTGCTGACAAAGGTCTATATAGCCAAAGCTATGGTTATTCCAGTAGTCATGTATGGATATGAGAGCTGGACCATAAAAAGAAGGCTGAATGCCAAAGAATTGATGCTTTTGAATTGTGGTGCTGAACAAAGCTCTTGAGAGTCCCTTGGACAGCAAAGAAATCAAACCAGGCAATCCTAAAGGAAATCAACCCTGAATATTCATCAAAAGGACTGATGTTGAAGCTGAAACTCTAATACTTTGGCCACCTGATGTGAAGAGCTGATTCACTGGAATAGATCATGATTCTGGGAAAGATTGAGGGCAAGAAGAAAAGGGGGTGGCAGAGGATGAGATGGTTAGATGATTAGCATCACCAACTCAATGGACATAAGTTTAAGCAAACTCTGGGAGACAGTGAAGGACAGGGAAGCCTGGAATGCTACAGTCCATGGTGTTGCAAAGAGTTGGACATGACATAGTGACCAAACAGCAACAACAATGTATTATCTAACCTATATACTTCAATAAAATTTACACTTTTAAAAATGTGTACTATACATATTCAGTATTAAATACATGAATCAAAATAAAAGACTATATAGAAAATTCAGATAAAAGAAAATCCTATGGTTATTAAACTTGAAACAATCTTTTGATTGAAAACCAAAGCAAAATGAAATCAGCAACTGAATTACCACTGCCTAATGGAGATCCAACCAGTCCATTCTGAAGGAGATCAGCCCTGGGATGTCTTTGGAGGGAATGATGCTGAAGCTGAAACTCCAGTACTTTGGCCACCTCATGTGAAGAGCTGACTCATTAGAAAAGACCCTGATGCTGGGAGGGATTGGGGGCAGGAGGAGAAGGGGACGTCAGTGGATGAGATGGCTGGATGGCATCACTGACTCGATGGACGTTGAGTCTGAGTGAACTCCGGGAGTTGGTAATGGAGAGGGAGGCCTGGCGTGCTGTGATTCATGGGGTCGCAAAGAGTCAGACACGACTGAGCGACTGAACTGAACTGAATAAAAAAGAATGTACCAGCTTAAATAGGCTAGAATGTTTTTTAATGGCTATGAAAAAATGATCTAGCTCAAACTGGCAGAAGCATTTAGGGAATATGTTGGCTCAGACAGTTCAAAGCCAAGATCAGCTTTAATATCAGTTGATGCAACTACTTGGAGATGTAATCAAGAACCCATGATCCTTCTCTTCTTTCTTACATCTATGGTATTGGGCTTCATCCTAAAGCTAGTCTTCCCATGGCTGTCTGGTAGTAGGAAATCATCAGGCTACATGCTTCCCTGTGTGTTTTGGATCAGGATTTCTCCACCTCGACACAATTAACTCCAATGACATCTGGACCACATCTTTCTTTATTATGCTGTATTCAGCCTTGTGATGCTGACCTTCATCCTTTACCTCTACCCACTAGATGCCAATAGCATTCCCCAAGTTGGGACAACCAAAAATGTCACCAGACATTGCCAAATGTCCCCTGGGAGGTCAACTGCCAACAGCTGAGAATCACTGATAAGGTTTTCAATACAGGAAAATTTTTTCAAAAGCCCTTGGAAAACATCGACCTAAAATCGACCTAAATTGCTTGGCCATACCGAAATCAAACATAGCCAACAAGATTAGAAATACTTTCATTAGCATTATATCCCAATCAAATTGGTGGTGGGGGGTGAGGGATATATACTTTCATTAGAACTAATCAGGTCAAATCCCTGGCAATAGGAGTTTCCCTTCATAAGGGAAGGTGGATTCCTGAACAAAATCAGAAATGCATTAAAAAGAAACAAGGATGTTACTGGATTCAGAACGAAATTCACAAAACTGTTCCTCAGAACAAACACGATAGACTCTGACGTGCATTTATAAAGAAATTACTTGAGTAAATCTTCATAGAGAAACACTGAGAATTGTGGTTGACTCATTTATTTAAATCTTTATTGCACACACAGGAATGCTTCTCTGTGGTTTTCCTGCTTTGAACACTCTCTATTCCCAACAGATGGAAAAGTAGATAGCTCATAGATTTTTATAAATATTTATTGAATAAATGAATAAACGAATGCCAAATATCAAGCTCCTACCATGCAGTGGGCAGGCTTCCCATGTGGCGCTAGTGGTAAAGAACCTGCCTGCCAATGCAGGAGACTTAAGAGATGTGGGTTCAATCCCTGGGTTGGGAAGATCTCTTGGAGGTGTACACAGCAACCCACTCCCATATTCTTGCCTGGAGATTCCCACAGACAGAAGAACCTGGCAGGCTACAATCCACAGCATCACACAGAGTTGGACACAACTGAACCAAGTTAGCACGCACACACCATGCACTGGGTACCATTCTAGATTTTAAAAGTAAACCTTCTTAATGAGGAGATAAAGCAATCAAATAAATTGACATGGTCAATATGTAAAACAAGCCTGGCTTGTGACACAACTAGGAACATCAGAATTTGTCTGTTTCCATCTTTCCGCCTTTTTTAGTTGAAGGAGGAAAGTTCACTCAGCCCTAGATGAAACAATAGTGGGCCTAATACCGTTCCATTGTGCTGTGCTTAGTTGCTCAGTCATGTCTGACTCTTTGCAACCTTATGGACAATAGCCTGCCAGGTTCCTCTGTCCATGAGAATTCTCCAGGCAAGAATACTGGAGTGGGTAGCCTATCCCTTCTCCAGGGGATCTTCCTGACCTAGGAATCAAACTGGGGTGACCGCATTGCAAGCAGATTCTTTACCAGGTAAGCTACCAGGGAAGCCCACTATTCCATTACCTCTNAAGAATACTGGAGTGGGTAGCCTATCCCTTCTCCAGGGGATCTTCCTGACCTAGGAATCAAACTGGGGTGACCGCATTGCAAGCAGATTCTTTACCAGGTAAGCTACCAGGGAAGCCCACTATTCCATTACCTCTCAGGTAATTCAGCCTGCAGTTACTTTAAATTGCAAATATGATCTTAATCAGAAATTGAGTGATTAGTCCAAGGTAATTACTAACAATTTAAATTTTACTTGGTATTAAGTCTTCCTCCCCACCTCCCTTGTAACAGCTTTAGACTGGAAGGCAAAGTCCTGATCCTTCTCCTCCCCCTGCCTCCCATCCTCTAATCCTTTGCACATATTTGTTCTCCTGGTGGCTCAGACGGTAAAGCATCTGCCTACAGTGCGGGAGACCCAGGTTTGATCCCTGGGTCAGGAAGATCCTCTGGAGAAGGAAATGGCAACCAACTCCAGTACTCTTGCCTGAAAAATCCCATGGACGAAGGAGTGTGGTAGCTACAGTCCATGGGGTCGCAAAGAGTCGGACACAACTGAGTGACTTCACATACATACAGGTGAAAAAGAAAACTAGGGAAGCCAAGAAATGGGGATCTGGGAAACACTATTGGGACTAAAGGGAGTGAGGTACTTGCCTCAGGCATGAAATTTAACCCCAAACTCCAAAACCAAGATAAATACCACATAATATTTAAGTTTCTATAAAATTGATATTAAAATATTAGTGTCGATATTAATGCTAAAATACTTTAATGAAATATTTTTAAACCAAAAATAATTTTTAAAAACCCATTATGAACAAAATTTCAAGTGTTAAATAAACAGCATCAGTGACAGTGCCTTGGTGAGCCATACTGGAGCCTGGGGCAAAAAGAAACTTATCAGTGATAGTTAGGGCAGTGAGGCTTCTGAAAGGTGGATGGATTTTAGAGATATCTCATAGATGGAAAGATTAGTGATTGACTGATGTGGCAAATTGTATAGTTACTCTAATTATTGGGAAAGGGAACACAGGAAGATAAGCAGGTTTAGTAGTTAAAGTAAATTCAGGAATAACAATGATTGTGTTAAGATTATGGTACCCGAAACTCTTTCATCTGATCATGATGTCCAAAACACTCTTGATACATCGGTGTAAGATTTATGAGAAAAACTTTAACAGCATTAATTGTGACATCAAAGAACCCTCAACAGACCTGGATGGGAGAATGCTCAATAGAGACAGTTCTTTGGGATCTGGTGGGAAGATAAGTGAGGTCACCAAAACAATGGAATCTAAGTAAACAGCTTCTGGACATCCATTTTGATTCAGACTAAAAAGCAGATTAAAATTCAGGTTAAAAAGGAGACTGGCTAAAGGAATAAATGAACTATGTGTCCAAACAATTATTTCCCATTCACACTGTTTCACTCAATCCACTTTTTGATAAAAATCAAAGAGTAGACAAGTTGAAGTTATCACCTTTGGAATGGACTAAGTTCAATCATTTGTGTTGCAGATTAACAGCAGATAAAAGCCAACTGACCAGACAACACTTCTTCAATATTATAGAAATTTAACTAAACTTTTTCTGCTATGATTAGATAGTAAGAAGGCCAGGGCTGTGATACCATTTGCTGTGAATTTTTAAAACATGATTACTCTCCCATGACTACAGAAATCTCTCAATATTCTGGCAACAAAATACCTGATTATAAATAATACTGATGGAAGCACAACCTTCAGGAGGGTTAGCTGCAGTATGTAGTAAGGTACTAAATAAGCCTACCTAATATATGAACAAGAGAGATAATGCATTAAATTTATGGAAATAATGAACAGAACCTATTTTTAATGTAAATAATGAACAGAACCTGTTTTAGAGAAATTGGTCTTAAACCATTCTATCTGACAACTGTTACATAACAGAAATTCTCACTGCAGTCACTACTAATAAATCAACTTTTTAAATTCATGAAAAAATCATGTATTAGGGTATACAGAGGAAGGGATCCAAATCCTAAAATGTGATAAAATAAACATTTTAAAACCTTAGGAGTCAGTTTTAGAAATTATTTGTGATTTTATTTTCTACTTTGCATTTTTTATAGATTACATAAATTAATCTATAAATGAGAACAACATTAATTTGAGGTATAGTATGCCAAAAATATTTACATAATTGGTGACTATATTAATAGATAATCTTGATCATGGCTTCCTTAAATTCTCAAAATGGAAAAGGAAGCTGTGACTAACTCAGACCTCTGCTCTATACCACTAGAGACATGAACCAGCAATATGATTAAAATAAGCAAACAAATCCTTTTTAAATATTTCGATTGGTCTTATTAATATCTTGTAACAAACCACTGAATTATATGAATTTTTCATAATTAATATTAACTAATCATATACATTAATAAACATACCATAAAGATGATTTCACTGAAAAATTATTTCTTTGGAAAGTTACTACTTTGCTTGGATTTCTTGTATTTGCATCAAAGGCAATTTTCCAAGAGAACCATCATCTTCTTTAAACAATTTTCTTTAATCTCTGTGTTAAAATGTTTTTAAAGTGTTCTTTTCTATTTGAAGACTTTTCAGGCTATGAATAATAAATGTGAGTCAGAACTGACTTTTATTGACTGAAGAACAGTTTGCTTCTCTAAATATATAAAGTATATCTGGGGCTTGGGGTGGGGGTAGTGGTGCTTCCCAGGTGGTATGTGGTAAAGAACCTGCCTGCCACTGCAGGAAACATAAGAGTTGTGGGTTTGATCCCTGAGTTGGGAAGATCCCCTAGGGAAGGAAATGGCACCAACCCCAGTATTCTTGCCTAGAGAATCCCATGGACAGAGGAGCCTTGTGGACTACAGTCCAAAGGGTCTCAAAAAGTTGGACACAACTGAAGCAACTTAGCACACATGCATGTGTACATGGCAGGGGGGTGATCTGTAAGAATGGAAAATTTTCAATTTAGAAATAGATATAACTGAAATGAAGAATTGATCATCATAGGATTTTAGGAAGCTTTTGAACTTAAAAAATCTGATACAATCTTGTAAAATTACAGAAAAACAGCATTCAGGAAACATTCAGTTCAAGCACCAACACTCTCCTCAAAAGGTGACTATACTAGAAATCCATTTTGTAAACAGAAAAGTGAAAACCAAAATCCACACTGTCTTAGATACTCTGGCCAGTGACGTAAGACATGACATAGAAATAAGAAATAGAACTCTCCAATAAGGGGGAGAAACAAAAAATCTTAGATACTCTGGCCAGTGACGTAAGACATGAAATAGAAATAAGAAATAGAACTCTCCAATAAGGGGGAGAAGCAAAAAATCTTGTTCGCAGACTATTCAGCAATGTATTCATTCAATATCTTTATACCTGATTGCTCCAGACACTGTTTCTAGGTGCTGGGAATACAATGACAAACCAGACAGACAAAGTCTAAGATCCTTTTAAGTTTCATTATTCTATGATTCACTAGTAATTCTCTAAGTGCCATACTGTTCTGTGGGACCTCAATATGACTAATGGTAACAGAGATCAAAAATAATAAGGACATAATCAACACAGAAAGTTATTTCTGTTGCAAATAAAAGTCTAGATACAGCTGCTTAGATCTGTAAAGAAAGCTCTGCTCATCAAAGTCCTAAGAATCCAGATTGTTTCCAGTTTTCTTCCTGGTCACACCAGGAAATAAATTCTTTTTCACGGTCCTAACTAGAATTCTGGCTACCACATAAAAATTCCAAGAATAAGACGGAGCAAGAAGACAAGAAGAAATAGAAAGCACATGTCTTTAAAGGAAATTCCTAGAAACTGCTACTTTATGTTTCTGCCAGCATCCCTTTCAACAGAATTCTGTTGGCTTCACTTGTCTGAAAAAGAGACTGGAAAATGTATTTTTTGTTTTGTTTTGTATATTTTCTTATGAGGCAGCTATAGGTGGCTCAGATGATAAAGACTCCACCTGCAATGAGTGAGACCCTGGGTTAGGTCCCTGGCTGAGGAAGATCCCCTGAAAAAGAGAATTGCCACCCACTCCAGTGTTCTTGCCTAGAGAACTCCGTGGAGAGAGAAGCCTGGCTGCTACAGTCCATGGGGTCTCAAAGAGTTGGATACCACTGAGGGACTAACACTTGCACTTTCATAGACCCAGCCCCTACTCTCCACAAAAAGTGAGAGTTCTAACTTACACAAAGCAGGCGTTAGGGTAGAAAACTAGTAGCTTCATCCAAACCTGACAACAATAATATTATTTTAACATCAACTTCTGAAATCTAGTATAATGCTTCTTACCTTCAACCGTCTGGCTAAGCACTAAATTCCAAGTGAAGCATAATTCAACTACAAATATGAACTTAAGTCTTTAAACTTTTTGGATATCCCACTTGCCTACTAATGGAAGAGAAACCTATGAACAGCCACTGGACATGAGAGGAGGTGTAAAGAAAGAAGAGTACGACGGGCATCTTGCACAGAGCTGCCTCTCTTTAAATTTTGTCAAATTGGTTACAATATTAGTATTATAAACAGCTCTGAACATACTAAGCAGATAATCATCGGATATACCAGGGTGTAGGACTAAAATATACTGCTTGCTGTAACTGTAACAGAGTGGCTGCTGAACTAGGTGGTTGTCAAATCCAGTTTTCACTGCCCTGATAAGGACCATGGGTTGCTGCATCATTCTAAATCAGCATAATTTTAAAAAAAAATCTTGTACCGAAGCAGTAGTGCTAAAATTTGTGGCTCATCCACGATTCTGTTCTCCATGATTATATGGTAAAATATGTGTGGACATGTTCTACAGGAGAGGTCACATCCAAGTGGAAGTGCTTTCTCAGAGTAAAACTTTAGTGCAAGACTATTCATTTCGAACAGTATAGAATCAAAGAGCCCAATAACCTCTAACATTATCTAGGTTTTTGTTTAGAGTTAACTAAGATTTCTCTTAGTGACATTCCAGTCTAAGTGAAAACCACTGATAATTTTACAAAATGGACCTGAAACCTTTCAAAGACCATACTCAAGTTTCCCATCATAGAGCTCTGCACGTCGAACCAAGTGTGTGAGTTTATTAAGGTATTCCCCATTGCAAGAAAAGGTTTACTTTACCCATTAAAACCTCACTCAAATGGATATCAAGTATCTCTTGTGTCCTGTTACATGATGTAATTTAAGTCTGAAAATGTCCATGCTTTGCTTTAACGGAAAGTTAAAATCTTGCTCAGTGGAAGCAATAGTATATGCCACTGATAAGGCGAAGGATCCAGTAAAAGGTCATGACTTAGTGCTTTTCGGACAAACAATAGAAAGAAACTAGTCTGCTCCCATGTTATGTTGCATCAATAATTCAGCCTATTTTAACACATCAAAAATCCTTTGCATGCTTTAAAGCCAACCCTTCTATAAACACAGTACTAGATGGCTTCCCCTTATAATGGAATTGTAATAGAGCTATTGAACAATTGTGTGTAACTGTGTACTAACCAATGAGATAATAAATAAATAAATGAGATATAATATCAATTTTTAAACAGCTAAACAGTTCAGGAGGAAAAGGAGTATGACTAGAAAATATGAAAATCTGACTCAAGATTTCTATGACCAATGTCATGAAAGAAATAAAAACCTAAATGAGAGAAAGATCTCCTTGGTCTGAGTGAGTAGAAAATATATAAGGTGAAGATGGCATCTGAAAAACATCTTGAACAGTACGTAGACACAGAAAAGAGGACTTTCGATGTACTGTGAGAGGGGAAATGAGGACTATGCTTAAGACATAGTAAGTAGTAAGTACTCAATTTCCTGGTACACACAGTAAGAACAGAAACAAAGTAAAGAAAGAATGGACAGGTGAGTGGTAACCATATTACAAAGGGCGCTAATGAAGGAGTGAGGAATATTGCTTAATTTATAATCATGCCATAATCATAATAGATGTTTTTGAACAGAAAGTCATATAAGAGTTGTACTGTTAGTAGAATAAAACATAACATTAGGATGTCAGGTAGAATGGATGGAAAGGCTAGTTAAAGGCCAACACCACTGTCATTACATGATACAACACCAGAAATATCATATATTCATGAAGACCTCTAGAAAGAGCAGTATTAACATTTGCCAACTAGCTTCTTTTTGGAAGGGCAGCTTCCAAGCACAGCACTCTAATTCAAGTTTCTTCAATCAAGAAAACTCTCTAGATCAGTCTCCTTCCCTGATTATTTTCATTCCTGGGAAGAGAACTTGGTAACTGTCCACATTTAAATGTTGCATTTACCTCAACTAGATCATGAACATCCTAGAAGCAGCTAAGATAACAGGAGGCTGCTGGCAGCAAGAGTAAATCTTAGCTTCTTATTAAATAAAGCTGCAAATTCATCTGGAGGAATCAAATCTGACGAGGACATATCTGAAAGGTATGTATTTTCTCTCTTCAACAGAAAGAAGAAAGTTACAAGACGGGGCAGAAATATTTTGTGACTATGAATTTATCAGTTGGTTTCAATCCCAAACTACTTAAACACAAACAGCAGCAGCAGCAATTTTAAATTATGTAATTCTACAGTGGGAAAGGAGTGCCTCTTAGGACAGGATTTTCTCGAGTCCTGTAAAAATAATGAATACATTAAACAAAGATTTATTCTCTCTATAAACTGGCATGTAGATGTTTACCTTCGGTAACATGCTATTCATTAAAAACTACAGCTATGCAGTGTCTTCAAGGGACTGAAGTACTGTAATACAATTTTTTCCTCTTTATGTGAGATGTGTATGAAGCAGATATTTGCTTTTCATAAGAAGGAAGGTCTAGACTTTTTTTTAAGCCAGAGAACTTCAGACTAACTATATAGTGAAGATTATTAAATCAAATCTGATGTAAGACAGTGATTTACTTTATCTTCTCTAGACAATGCCTCTCCTGCAATTTTATCACTTTCCATAACAATTTATTTAGCTGAGCATAATAAAATCTTTTCAAGCCAAAAGCTGTAAACTGCTTTACTTTAGAAAACATCAAACAATATTGATGAGAAAAGTTTTTAAAAAGTGGGCACATGGGTATTTCTGCTCTTTTATTTGTGATGATATCAAGTTGCTTAGTAATTACATGACAATCAGTTGAATTTAGTATTGGCTTGGGATGAACCAACAGATTTGATGCGACACTTGCTAATCTGGATTGACAATTTTCATGCTTCTCTATTTAGCTATTTGAAGAAAACTGTAAGAATGTAGTGCCATGTTTGTTGATGTATGCAATACTACTTGAAAAATCCAGTAAGAAAGACGGTGAAATTAAAAGGACTAATGACTTTTGAAGGTGTAAGTAAAGTAGCCATTCATATGTAAATAACAAAGGAGAAAAAGGTGAAACAACATCTGGGTCACACAAAGTAGGAATTTTGGATCCAATCTGAAAGCTTGTACTTTGTTCACATGAGAGCCAGCTGAAACCAGACAAGGATAAAATATTGGACTGTCATCAGCCATAAAGCCCTTCCTTCAGAATTCTAGCTTTTACTTTAGAGTTCCTGAATTAATAGAGATTTTTTTTTTCTATTCAGGCAAAGTTGTAAAACTGCCTGAAGATAACCATCCTTTCAAATGAAGGGAAGAAGATCTTGCCTCTGGAATTACTTGATGGAGTCAGTTATTTGTACAAAACGCAAATACCTATCTTTTACTTCTCTACTGATATAGAAAGTTAATAAGTATCCTAAGCCAAAAATGAATTCATAAATTTATCAGTAATATATTTTCTAGGTCTAAAATCAATCATGACCCCCTCTTCATCCTATCATGTACACAAGTTGAGAGAGAGAGAGAAAGACATGAACATTGACCAAGGAAGATAAACTTCGATCCAGTCAAAGCTTTGGGCTATTTCAAAGCTTTTGAGTGGAAAAGATCACGTATCCAGGTTTAAATAATTTCAAAGGGTCTCACAAGATAATGTTTCTTAGTAGTCATTATAAATATGTATTGCACCTCTATTCTACGTCAACCACTACTAAGCACTTTATATTCATGACTTCACTTATTCTCCACAATAACCCTAGGAGTTAATATATACCCATTTTATAGATAAAGAAGAATTTTAAACTTAAAGGTAAGTACAGGAGCCAAGATTTTAATTTGAGTTTATCTGACTCAGAATCCAACAGCCATTAACCATGAAGCTTTTACAGAATGCCTATCAGCATATCACAAGTGAATCAATTGCACTGATCACTGTTCATAGCCCCTAGTAGTTTATTCGATAAGCGATTACTTGATTATTTATCTAACTTGCTCTCTGAAACTGTCTGTGTCTATAATTATTTACAGGTAAAAAAAGAAGGATTTGCTAGTGTGACTGCTAACATTAGACATGATACCTCTGTTCAACAAGGAAACACACTTGGGCTCAGCTGCAGTTCATTAATCATGAACTATAAATGAAATAGCCCATGAGTTCTTTAAAAAAAGATGCCATGATTTTATTCTGAGAAGGAATCACCAGATTTAAAACTATGATTGCTAGTATCCAAGCAACCATCACAGATTTGCTGTGAGTCTTTACTGTCTCCTTTATTTAACTGACTTTTTCATTCCTAAATTTGGTAGACTATGTTGTTAAAGATGTATATAATTCCCAACCAGGTGGAGAAGAACAGCCTCAGGTTTCACACCTTTTCAGTTATATATTACTCTTCTTGTCAACCCTGGAGGAATTGGGAATTGCCCTCAAACTTTTGCTATCAATCTGTCACTTAGATCATCATTTATATATGGTCTGTGGAGAAAGAATCTCTAGATATTTGGTTTAGAAATTTCCTTTCACTACATAAGAACACACAAGTAGTTCAAAAAATTAAAAATGAAAGTTTTTATTGTCCAAATGCTTTTTAGTTCTGAAAACATGCCCATCAGTGTAAAAACAAATAGATATGTACCAAGTCCCCACAGCACCAATCATTAAAAGAATTGATCTCATATGGAAATTACATTTATTCATAACTATTTCTTCTAACACTTGTATTTGTTGATTAATACATAAATTAGAACATGTGTGAAAAAATAACCCTTGGATGTTTAATTCTTTAAATTCCATCAGAATATGTCTTCCAGTTGGAATTTTTCTAAAGATAGTCATAAATTCTGACACTTTTATATTATTGATTCTTATAAAAATGGCAAGACAATATTTCACTTTGACAGGGACAACATGATACTAGATATTATGGATACAATTTTTAAAATTTTTCTATTACATATAAAGAATCTCAGAAAGCAAAAAGGTAAAGGGTATATCCTTTACTTATCTAGTACCTGTCAGGATTTTTTCACTGTGAGTGAAAAATTCTCTTTTATTCTTTTGTCAAATAACAATGGGAAAGTATTACTCACATTTTGCATAAAAACATGCCAATATAAAAAAGTTAAGTAACATTTCTCTCCAAGCCTATTAAAAATGGCCCACAGCCTTTGTGAGGACATAAAATATGACTAAGACACAAGTCAAAACAGAGTAAAACTGGAAAGAAAAGAAAAAGATAGTAAAGTCTACTTTTTCTGTACCACTTACAAGTATCCAAGAGCCATGCTGAAGAGTAAGAGAAATGAGACTTCAGTGTCTCTGTCAGTCCTCCTCTAAGCTACAAAAGGAAAGAAAACCTCCTTCCCCATCCCAAGATTACAAAAGAGGAGTCTTGCTGGTAAGGTTAGCATCTGTCAGTATAAGGCCTGGTACAAAAGCAAAGCCGCTCTTTGAATTGTTTGCTTAATGAGTTCTCCCAGTGAATGGAGTCTATCTGCAGCTCAGGGTTTCACAAGAAACACAATATTGCATGTGGATTACTTTAGATAGGAAGGAGGTTAGTTTCAGGAAAGCAAGTGAGAAATGGTTAAGCTTGTCATTTCATTATAATTTGAGCGTTTGCTGTGATACCAATTAAAATAGCTTTCCTACATGTTATTCATAAGCATGATAATTCATATATTTTATCTCAGTTATCTATTTTTTTTCTGGGGCATTTCTTATTTGTACTGGCTTCCATTCATCGTTTGTGTTCCATTTGTGGGTCGCTGATTAGAATTTTAATGAGTTTCATGTTAAATACTTATTAGAATTCATTCTTTCAGAGTTATCTATAGGGAGCAAGTACATACATACTCCTTGAGTTTATTGATATCTTCTACTCACAAATGAAAATAATTTATTCTAACTTTTAAGGAAAATGCCAAGAAACATCAAACAATTGTTTTTGTCTGCTGATAACTCAGTTCCAAATGCTCAGCTTCTAACATTAATTACATCAGCTATAACTTATTATGCCCTTGTACAGTGAGCAATCAGATGTCCCATTTAAACTTGTCAACAACCTGCAAGAGAGGTATTATTGATACGTTCTCTTATACAGATGAGAAAACTGGGGATCAGAGAAACTGATCCCCAGGACATGCAGTTAAAACTCCAACCCAAATCTCTCATCTATACAATGCAGGCTCTTTATACTACATTGCAATTGCTCCACAATGTTCATAAAACATAACCTTAGCTTTGATTTCTTTAAAGATTTTATTTAGAATATAACACTTTTAGATTCACAGAAAAAATGAAAGGAAGGTAAAAAGATTTCCCACATGTTTCCTACCCACCCCCCACACGCATGACTCCTCCATCATCAATATCCATGACCAGAGAAGTAAATTTACTACAATTGATGAACCTGCATTAGCACATCATTATCACCCAAAGTCCATAGTTTTATGTTTAGGTTCACTCTTCCAGTTGTACATTTTGTGAGCTTAGACAAATGTACAATTACAACTATCATTAGAGTATCATAAGACTATTTTCATTGCCCTAAAAACTCACTTTAGCTTCTTAAAAATAATGCCATACAAAAGAATGAACATGTTTCTAGGATCCATTAAACTTATTATAGTTAAATTCCAAACACAGCTGATACTAATTTTGTTTTCTCAGCCAGACTGAAAATCTTGATTCACTTTTCCAGATGTCTCCAGTAGCTTCTTACAAAAGATTT
This sequence comes from Oreotragus oreotragus, assembly GCA_006410675.1. Classification (NCBI taxonomy): domain Eukaryota; kingdom Metazoa; phylum Chordata; class Mammalia; order Artiodactyla; family Bovidae; genus Oreotragus; species Oreotragus oreotragus. The sequence continues at coordinate 411,730 of SJYX01018444.1, forward strand.
AATACAGAGTCACCTGCATTTGTTACTTTGCCTTTAGTCTCAAATATTCAGAAATCTCTACATATCACACTTGGAATACAAAAAGGCCTAGACTTTATGATATAAATTTTACATTTAGAGTTTCCTTAGCACTCAGTCTAATTTAAACTTTTACTTAACCTAAAAGAAATTACTATAGTAACTCACCAAATCAGTATTTAGATATTATTTTTTGGAAAATTTTTAAAACATAGTTTTACTCAAATACATATACATAAGAAACGGCATATGTACAAATAGGCATGTTTAAATGCAACTGTGGAAAACTCTACAGTTAGTATTTATTTTGCAAAGAAATCTGCAAGTTGAACACATAGAAGAATTAAGCAATGTGTTTCTTTTTTTTTCCTTTCATAATATATTTTTTTGGATAACATCTTGTCTTTCTAAAATTAAGATGGTAGAGAGAAGTGAAAGTAACCCTATAAAGCCATATCCTTCAGAATCACTACTATTAAAAATGAAAATAATTTATTCTAACTTTTAAGGAAAATGCCAAGAAACATCAAACAATTGTTTTTGTCTGCTGATAACTCAGTTCCAAATGCTCAGCTTCTAACATTAATTACATCAGCTATAACTTATTATGCCCTTGTACAGTGAGCAATCAGATGTCCCATTTAAACTTGTCAACAACCTGCAAGAGAGGTATTATTGATACGTTCTCTTATACAGATGAGAAAACTGGGGATCAGAGAAACTGATCCCCAGGACATGCAGTTAAAACTCCAACCCAAATCTCTCATCTATACAATGCAGGCTCTTTATACTACATTGCAATTGCTCCACAATGTTCATAAAACATAACCTTAGCTTTGATTTCTTTAAAGATTTTATTTAGAATATAACACTTTTAGATTCACAGAAAAAATGAAAGGAAGGTAAAAAGATTTCCCACATGTTTCCTACCCACCCCCCACACGCATGACTCCTCCATCATCAATATCCATGACCAGAGAAGTAAATTTACTACAATTGATGAACCTGCATTAGCACATCATTATCACCCAAAGTCCATAGTTTTATGTTTAGGTTCACTCTTCCAGTTGTACATTTTGTGAGCTTAGACAAATGTACAATTACAACTATCATTAGAGTATCATAAGACTATTTTCATTGCCCTAAAAACTCACTTTAGCTTCTTAAAAATAATGCCATACAAAAGAATGAACATGTTTCTAGGATCCATTAAACTTATTATAGTTAAATTCCAAACACAGCTGATACTAATTTTGTTTTCTCAGCCAGACTGAAAATCTTGATTCACTTTTCCAGATGTCTCCAGTAGCTTCTTACAAAAGATTTAATACAGAGTCACCTGCATTTGTTACTTTGCCTTTAGTCTCAAATATTCAGAAATCTCTACATATCACACTTGGAATACAAAAAGGCCTAGACTTTATGATATAAATTTTACATTTAGAGTTTCCTTAGCACTCAGTCTAATTTAAACTTTTACTTAACCTAAAAGAAATTACTATAGTAACTCACCAAATCAGTATTTAGATATTATTTTTTGGAAAATTTTTAAAACATAGTTTTACTCAAATACATATACATAAGAAACGGCATATGTACAAATAGGCATGTTTAAATGCAACTGTGGAAAACTCTACAGTTAGTATTTATTTTGCAAAGAAATCTGCAAGTTGAACACATAGAAGAATTAAGCAATGTGTTTCTTTTTTTTTCCTTTCATAATATATTTTTTTGGATAACATCTTGTCTTTCTAAAATTAAGATGGTAGAGAGAAGTGAAAGTAACCCTATAAAGCCATATCCTTCAGAATCACTACTATTAACCTGTTGAGTAATGTGTTTCTTATATGCTCTCCCATTTCACAAGTGGGATTAATACTTTTTTTTTTTTTATCAAAGGGTTGATGATTAAGAGATGTTCTGGAGCCTGTTCATATTTCTAGGAGCTGATTGTGGACTGATTGTGCCCACTTCTTAACTCTGTGCACTATCAAGTTGTTAACTTGAAATTGGCCATGGGTGGGAGTATTGACACCATGGAAATTGATAAAGACAACAAATCAAGGCTGCTTTTATCTGCTCCCCAGCTTCCCTGGTGGCTCAGAGGTTAAAGCGTCTGCCTGAAATTCAGGAGACCCGGGTTCGATCCCTGAGTCAGGAAGATCTCCTGGAGAAGGAAATGGCAACCCACTCCAGTACTCTTGCTTGGAGAATCCCATAGGGGAGGAGCCTGGTGGGCTACAGTTCATGGGGTCGCAAAGAGTCGGACACAACTGAGTGACTTCACTCATTCTGAGCCTATTGATAAACAGTTTTCACATAACACTGATGATGTCAGACAATATGTTAAAAAATATGTCATTATAGTGGATAAGAAGGGTGCCTCCACACCTCCATGTGCAGGCAGTGTTGGCTGTTGATGACCCTCAGCTGCACCCTTCTGTAAACTGTCAGCTGAAGGGTGCTGTCCTGCCCAAGATTATGCCCCTTGCTCTTTGGATCGTCTGGTTGAAATACAACGACCAGGGGCCCTCAAGAAAGAAATTCCAGCTCCAGAGCTTCTTGTGGGATCAGAAGAAATCTCAGTTTCAACGACATCATAGTTTAATTTCTCCGTTTGCTCAGTTCAGCTTCCTTCTCTCCTTTACAGGCATTGCTCCTGAGAGCAGCACTCCCCTTCCCCACAAATTACACAGAAATCTCTGAGTTTGTTTCCTAGGAAGACTAAGGCAAGACATACAGGAAACACTGCTTAATAAATGTTAGTTGTTAACAATATATTTGTAATCATTCTTTCACTGTACATTATTACTCTTGATGCAGTTGTTAAAATAGAGAAGAAAAATGGTTTTAAGTACCTTTTCCTCTTCTCATGTTAAAAATAATTAGATTCTACTTTGGAAAATATAACAATAATGAAATAATGATTGTCTATAAACATGGTTAACTCTTTGAAATGTTGGAACTGGATGAAGTACATATTTGGACCAAGAGAACACCTGTAACTTCAGTGGATTTCTTGGGGATTTTATATGATAAACATCCCTTTAAGAGTCAGGAAACGATGGTAAAACTTGATTAAAATAATACTTTTAAGAATTTGTCAAATTATTATTGCTGAATCTTAGGCATGTGTAATTTACAAGACACTACACTCAGGAGTCTTTCCCTGGGCTTCCTTGGTGGCTCATATGGTAAAGAATCTGCCTGCAATGTGGAAGACCTGGGTTCAATCCCTGGTTGGGACGATCCCCTGGAGAGGTGTATGGTGATGCACTCCTGTATTCTTGCCACGGACAGAGGAGTTTGGTGGGCTACAGTCCATAGGGTTGCAGACAGGCAGACACAACTAAGTGACTAACACATACACAAACACACACACATTCAGGAGTCTTTAATTGTAACATTAATAAATATTTGAAAACATTACAGTTCCAGGAAGGCTAATTGAGAGGTTAATTCATCAGTAATATGATTAACTAATAAAAACTGTCTTTGGGCAATCGCAGAAAAAAAAAAAAATGAATGCAGTGGCCACATTATTCCCCACCTAAGACTGCACAGGACCTGAGCATAATGTATCAGTAGGGAGGATTCAATGCTAAACATAACTGGAAAACACTGGGCTGCCATCACAGCTATTGGGTCAAATAATATTCTGTGCACACTCTTGATTATGTATGAACATAATGATGACTACTAAGGATTTAGGCATTTTATTTGGAATCATAGTGTTTCTTAGAACCCTGTGAGGAAATTAGCAAAATTAAAACAACAATTTGCATACTGGTCATATATTGAAATAAAATATTTCTGACACATTAGAAAGACCATTTATGTTATTTTCCATGTATTGGAAAAATCACATTAAGGGAATATGAATATGGTTTGGTATCTGATTTTTAGTATAAAATTCAGGCTCTGTTAACAATATAATGGCTACATTCTATCACAGGAGGATGCTTCAATTATTTTTTTCTTTTCCTTTCCTGATTTATTAATTTAGCCAGACCACTCTGGTCAAGACATTATAGAAGATACTGAGGATAATGAGATAAATGAAAAATGTTATCCCTTTTACAAAATCCGTATTTTTATGGACAAGACATACATGTAAAGAAACTAAAGTAGAGATAATTTAGTAAATATCTTCCGAACATGTTTTACTTGCTTCCATAGATGACATCACACAGCCTCTCCACATCCATTATCTCCGTTACCCTTTCCATTGGCTCTTCTGAGGGCTTCCTGTCACAGAAGTTAAATCCCTGGACATATCAGTATTAAGATGAGTCCATCAGAAGCCTATCATGGGATTGTCCCAACAAAGATTTCCTCGGTTTTGGATCTTGAAGTTTGGGAATGGGAGACTACATTTATTTTCCCATTATATGAATAACAAAGCCAAGGCAAAAGGAGTTGAAATGGGTCCCAAGCTTTCATCCAGAGCACACCAAGAGCTGGTGTCCATTGTTGTTCCTGGAGGCAATCTGGCTATCCCTTCCAAACAAGCTTAGGTCAAGTTTCTTCAATATCCAGTAGAACAATCAGGAGGGCTCCAGATTTTGTGATGGCTGAAGCTTATACTATTAGGGAATCCCCTTAGAAAAAGAATTAAAGTTTATGAATGCACAACCAGGTACAAATGTGATTATTTTGAACAAGAAGGAAAAATACAAGTTATGGGACCCTTGCAGGATTCTATCTTTGGTAATTTACAATACTTTGCTTACATAAGGCTGCTTCTGAAATGCAACTGGCTTCCCTTCCCACACAGAACTCTCTACAACAATTCTGAGGACACTAAGAGGCGTGTACAGGTGAGAGGGCCTGAAGCTCAGGCCCCCATTAGCTTTAAGGTAAATCTGCCTTCACTGACACATATGTCCAAAACACAGTGGACAGTGGGACAACTGAGTCCTGGAAAAGCTTTCAGAGGATGAGCACTCCCTAGATGATTAACAAGCGTTCTTAAGTAATGGAAGTGGATGGGGCCCAAGACTGTGTGAGTTCTCAGCACTGTGTTGCAGTTTCAAGAAATAGCTGCATGTTAGAGAAAATTTATTCGAATATAAAGAAAAGGTGACTTCAGGTGGCAGGTCTGAGAATCCCTCTCCATATAATTCTACAATATGCCTGTTAAGTCTGTGGTTTTCCTCCCCTTATGCGCTACTCCTCCTTCTTTTCACTTTCTTGGACTTTGGGCTTCTAGGAAGAAAGATACTTCAAAGGCCTGCTTCTATGCATATGCTTTCCATTTTGGGGATTTTTGTCCTTGTCCTTAAAATAAACACAGCACTCAAAAAGGAGAGGGGAAAAAGAGTAGAAAATAACAAATGACAAGGCTTTTCTCTTTTATACCAAGACCCTTACAGCATTAAGAGGCTTAACAAGAAAAACAAACACTACCCTTTCCATATAGGAACTGTGTCAATGAAAGTTCATGGAGTGGGTGGAAACAAGTAGAGAAAAATGACACCCCATATTTAAGAAAATTTAAAAATTAAAATCAAGTAAGTTCAACTTCTCACAGAGCACAAGAATTCCAATATGTAAAAAGAGTGTGGGTCCAAACTCTGCTATCCATACAATCATTTTTTCCTAATCTAGATAAAAACCTTGAATATGGGTTTCCCTGATGGTTCAGTTGACAAAGAATCTGACTGCACTGCAGGAGACCCCTGGTTCGATTCCTGGGTCAGGAAGATGCGCTAGAGAAGGGAAAGGCTACCCACTCCACTATTCTGACCTGGAGAATTCCATGGACTGTATAGTCCATGGGGTAGCAAAGAGTTGGACATGACTGAGAAACTTTCACTTCACTGAACATAGGGAACTTTGTGAGTTCTTTAACAGAGTGAGTTCTGCTTTAGTCAATAACACAGTTAAAACTAAAGAGAACAGATTGGTCTCTGGTTCCTAGAACTGTGAAAGGTACTTCTGTGTGTGTTCTGGAGGAATGGGGATTTGAGGAGCAGTTTGTCTAAGGCCAAGGGCTGAACTTTGTTTTGAACTTTCTACAGCAGAATGTATGATCCTATAAGGATTCCAGTACCATGCCATTGTTAGACTCTAAATACCCTACCAGACATTCTGCCCAGTCAGACTATAATCTAAACTTGAGCATCAGAGAACCAGCTGTGAGCCATTTGTGAAGCAGATCCTAATGTCTGCAGAACCTCCTCATCTGTACTGGCTATGTGTTGGGGTACTTCTTTCTCCCTTCACTTGCACACATCATCTTCAGGATGTTCCTACCTATGCAGAACATGTGGTCACACAGGCCTGTCCTTCAAGTCAATATCCAGTATTCTGTATCTTTTCGGATCTTCTGGTCCATTAAGTCTTTCTATTTCATTCTTCCTTTGCCCAGGTAAGATTTTCTAAAACAACTGTAATCAGTAAGGAAAGATCTCTCTGCTATTGTATGTTTGAAACTATATGAAAGTTTACTTATTGTAGACTGTCTCTCAGTATGGCACCCAGGTGTGGTCTATGGAAAGGGGAAATGTCTATGGGTGCACACGCATGTCTGACTCTTTGTGAGCCTATAGACTGCAGTTTGCCAGGCTCCTCTGTCCATGGGTATTCTCAAGGCAAGAATATTGGAGTGGGTTGCGATGCTCTCCTCCAGGGGATCTTCTTCAGCCAGGGATCAAACTTGTGCCTCTTAAGTCTCCTGCACTGGCAGGCATGTTCTTTACCACTAGCACCACCTGGTTAAGCCCATTCCTATGGGTAGGTGTCAGTATCTACTTCCAACAAGAAGGGAAAAGGAAATGAATTATTATCTCCAAGATCATTTATGGAGAAGATGCAGCTCCTAAGATAGGATACTGGAATTTGGAAAACAGAGACCAAGCAAGTCATAACAGAACTTGGAGGATACTGCTGCTGCTGCTGCTAAGTCACTTCAGTCGTGTCCGACTCTGTGTGACGCCATAGACGGCAGCCTACCAGGTTCCGCCATCCCTGGGATTCTTCAGGCAAGAATACTGGAGTGGGTTGCCATTTCCTACTCCAATGTATGAAAGAGAAAACTGAAAGTGAAGTCGCTCAGTCTGTCTGACTGTTAGCGATCCCATGGACTGCAGCCCACCAGGCTACTCCGTCCTTTGGATTTTCCAGGCAAGAGTACTGGGGTGGGGTGCCATTGCCTTCCTCGTGGAGGATACTAGGCTGCTTAAAGGGGTAGAACCAGCAAGCAAATAAAAGAAAAGGGATCCAAACATTTTGGACTGAAGTATCTATATTTTAAAAGCCAATTTGTTAAGTAGGTGAATTTTCAGGGTCAGGCAGGACTACACATTACATTTGCTCCTTCATGTGGCTTTTCTCCATTTATTCAGTTCAGTTCAGTAGCTCCGTCATATCTGACTCTTTGCGACTTCATGGACTACAGCACACCAGGCTTCCCTGTCCATCACCAATAGCTGGAGTTTACTCAAACTCAAGTCCATTGAGTTGGTGATGCCATTCAACCATCTCATCCTCTATCATCCCCTTTTCTTCCTATCCTCAATATTTCCCAGCATCAAGGTCTTTTCAAATGAGTCAGTTCTTCCAATCAGGTGGCCAAATCAGCCCTTGCAATGAATATACAGGCCTGATTTCTTTTAGGATGGACTGTTTGGATCTCCTTGCAGTCCAAGGGACTCTCAAGAGTCTTCTCCAACACCACAGTTCAAAAGCATCAATTCTTTGGCACTCAGCTTTCTTTATAGTCCAACTCTCACATACATACATGACTACTGAAAAAAACATATCTTTGACGAGACAGACCTTTTGTAGGCAAAGTAATGTCTCTGCTTTATAATATGCTGTCTAGGTTGGTCATAACTTTTCTTCCAAGGAGCGAATGTCTTTGAATTTCATGGCTGTAGTTACCATCTGCAGTGATTTTGGAGCCCCCCAAAATAAATTCTCTCACTGTTTCCATTGTTTTCCCATCTATTTGCCATTAAGTGATGGGACCGGATACCATGATCTTAGTTTTCTGAATGTTGGGTTTTAAGCCAACATTTTCAGTCTCCTCTTTCACTTTGATCAAGAGGCTCTTCAGTTCTTCTTTGCTTTCTGCCATAAGGGTGGTGTCATCTGCATATCTGAGGTTATTGGTATTTCTCCCAGCAGTCTTGTTCCAGCTTGTGCTTCTTCCAGCCAAGCATTTCTCATGATGTACTCTGCCTCTAAGTTACATAAGCAGGGTGACAATATACAACCTTGACATACTACTTTCCCTATTTGGAATGAGTCTGTTGTTTCATGTCCAGTTCTAACTGTTGCTTCCTGAACTGCATACATATTTCTCAAGAGGCAGGTCAGGTGGTCTGGTATTCCCATCTCTAAGAATTTTCCAGAGATTGTTGTGGTCCACACAGTCAAAGGCTTTGACATAGTCAATAAAGCAGAAGTTGATGTTTTTCTGCAACTCTCTTGCTTTTTCAATGATCCAATGGATGTTGGCAATTTGATCTCTGATTCCTCTGTCTTTTCTGAGACCAGCATGAACATCTGGAAGTTCACGGTTCACATACTGTTGAAGCCTAGCTTGGAGAATTTTGAACATTACTTTACTAGCTTGTGAGATGAGTGCAACTGTGTGGTAGTTTGAGCATTCTTTGGCATTGCCTTTCTTTGAGATTGAAATGAAAACTGACCTTTTCTAGTCCTGTGGCCACTGCTGAGTATTCCAGATTTGCTGACATATTGAGTGCAGCATCATCTTTTACGATTTGAATTAGTTCAACTGGAATTCCATCACCTCCACTAGCTTTGTTCACAGTGATGCTTCCCAAGGCTCACTTGACTTCACATCCCAGGATGTCTGACTCTAGGTGAGTGATCACACCGTCGTGATTATGTGGGTCATGAAGATCTTTTTTGAATAGTTCTTCTGTATATTCTTGCCACCTCTTCTGAATATCATCTACTTCTGTTAGGTCCATACCATTTCTGTCCTTTATTGAGCCCATCTTTGCATGAAATGTTCCCTTAGTATCTCTAATTTTCTTGAAGAGGTCTCTAGACTCTCCCATTCTACTGTTATCCTCTATTTCTTTGCATTGATCACTGAGGAAGGCTTTCTTATCTCTCCTTGCTATTCTTTCAACTCTGCATTCAAATGGGTATATCTTTCATTTTCTCTTTTGCCTTTCACTTCCCTTCTTTTCTCAGTTATTCGTAAGGCCTCCTCAGTAACCATTTTGCCTTTTTGCGTTTCTTTTTCTTGGGGATGGTCTTGATCGCTGCTTCCTGTACAATGTCACAGACCATTGTCCATAGTTCTTCAGGCACTCTCTCTATCAGACCTACCCCTTGAATCTATTTGTCACTTCCAGTGTATAATTGTAAGGGATTTGATTTAGGTCGTTCCTGAATAGTCTAGTGGTTTTCCCTACTTTCTTCAATTTAGTCTGAATTTGGGAATAAGGAGTTCATGGTCTGAGCCACAGTCAGCTCCCAGTCTTGCTTTCGCTGACTGTATAGAGCTTCTCGATCTCTGGCTGCAAAAAATATAATCAATCTGATTTTAGTATTGACCATCTGGTGATGTTCATGTGAAGAGTCTTCTCTTGTGTTGTTGGAAGAGGGTGTTTTCTCTGACCAGTGCATTCTCTTGGCAAACTTCTATTAGCCTTTGCCCTACTTCATTTTGTATTCCTAAGCAAATTTGCCCATTACTCCAGGTACCTCTTGACTTCCTACTTTTGCATTCCAGTCCCCTATGATGAAAAGGACATCTTTTTTGGGTACTAGTTCTAGAAGATATTGTAAGTCTTCACAGTACCATTCAACTTCAACTTCTTCAGCATTACTAGTCAGAGCACAGACTTGGATTACTGTGATTTTGAATGGTTTGCCTTAGAAATAAACAGAGTTCATTCTGTTGCTTTTGAGATTGCATCCAAATACTGCATTTTGGATTCTTTTGTTGACTATGATGGCTACTCCATTTCTTCTAAGAATTCTTGCCCACAGTAGTAGATATAATGGTCATGTGAGTTAAATTCAGCCATTCCAGTCCATTTTAGTTCGCTGATTCCTAAAATGTTGATGTTCACTCTTGCTGTCTCCTGTTTGACCACTTCCAATTTGCCTTAATTCATGGACTTAACATTCCAAGTTCCTATGAAAAATTGCTCTTTACAGCATCGGACTTTACTTCCATCACTAGTCACATCCACAACTGGGCGGTGGTTTGCTCTGGCTCCATCCCTTCATTCTTTCTGGAGTTATTTCTCCACTGATCTCCAGTATCATATTGGGCACCTACCAGCCTGGGGAGTTCATCTATCAGTGTCTTATCTTTTTGCCTTTTCATGCTGTTCATGGGGTTCTCAGGACAAGAATACTGAAGTGGTTTGCCATTCCCTTCTCCAGTGGACCACATTTTGTCAGACTTCTCCACCATGACCCGTCCATCTTGGGTGGCCCTACTTGGCATGGCTCATACATTCATTGAGTTAACAGGCTGTGGTCCATGTGAGCAGACTGGTTAGTTTTCTCTGACTGTGGTTTTCAGTCTGTCTGTCCTCTGATGGATAAGGATAAGAGGCTTATGGAAGCTTCTTGATGGGGGAGACTGACTGAGGGGAAATAGGGTCATGTTCTGATGGGCAGGGCCATGCTCTGTAAATCTTTAATCCAATTTTCTCTGGATTAAAGAAATGGGATTTGATTTAGGTCATATCTGAATGGTCTAGTGGTTTTCCCTACTTTCTTCAATTTAAGTCTGAATTTGGTAATAAGGAGTTCATGATCTGAGCCACAGTCAGCTTCTGGTCTTACTTTTGTTGACTGTATAGAGCTTCTCCATCTTTGGCTGCAAAGAATATACTCGGTCTGATTTCGGTGTTGACCATCTGGTGATGTCCATGGGTAGAGTCTTCTCTTGTGTTGTTGGAAAGGGTGTTTGCTATGACCAGTGCATTTTCTTGGCAAAACTCTATTAGCCTTTGCCCTGCTTTATTCCACATTCCAAGGCCAAATTTGCCTGTTACTCCAGGTGTTTCTTGACTTCCTACTTCTGCATTCCAGTCCCCTACTATGAAAAGGACATCCTTTTTGGGTGTTAGTTCTAAAAGGTCTTGTGGGTCTTCATAAAACCGTTCAACCTCAGCCTCTTCAGCATTACTGGTTGGGGCATAGACTTGGATAACTGTGATATTGAATGGTTTGCCGTGGAGACGAACAGAGATCATTCTGTTGTTTTGAGATTGCATCCAAGTACTGCATTTCAGACTCTTTTGTTGACCATGATGGCTACTCCATTTCTTCTGAGGGATTCTTGCCCACAGTAGTAGATATAATGGTCATCTGAGTTAAATTCACCCATTATAGTCCATTTTAGTTCGCTGATTCCTAGAATGTCTAAGTTCACCCCTGTCATCTATTGTTTGACCACTTCCAATTTGCCTTGATTCATGGACCTGACATTCCAGGTTTCCATGCAATATTGGTCTTTACAGCATCGGACCTTGCTTCTATCACCAGTCACATCCACAATTGGGTATTGTTTTTGCTTTGGCTCCATCCCTTCATTCTTTCTGGAGTTATTTCTCCACTGATCTCCAGTAGCATATTGG
>SJYX01018444.1:427606-502885 GCA_006410675.1 Oreotragus oreotragus
TCTAAAGGAGATCAGCCCTGGGTGTTCTTTGGAAGGAATGATGCTAAAGCTGAAACTCCAGTACTTTGGCCACCTCATGCGAAGAGTTGACTCATTGGAAAAGACTCTTATGCTGCAAGGGATTGAGGGAAGGAAGTAAAGGAGACAACAGAGGATGAGATGGCTGGATGGCATCACTGACTCGATGGACGTGAGTTTGAGTGAACTCTGGGAGATGATGATGGCCAGGGAGGCCTGGCGTGCTGTGATTCATGGGGTTGCAAAGAGTTTGACACGACTGAGCAACTGAACTGAACTGAACTGAAAGAAGGCAAAGGAAATCTGCAGGAGTGTTTAACTCACCTGTCAGATTTAAAATAGTGTTTAATATGTATCAGATATTTCATAATACTTTTGGTGGTATTTATTTCAAGGGAGATATATACATTTTATGCCTTGGTCTATTTGAACAATTGAGGTCATCATGACAATATACGAGAACTGCTAATCTCACTGTCCATATTCTTTATAGAATCTCCAGCTTTAAATGTACTTTACTCTTAGGTATTTATTTCTGGATACATTTCTTCCAATTTGCAATTTATAATTCTTGTCTTATAAAGAAAGGTTTAATTAAAATAATAGATTCCATTTCTTCAAAAACATCTCAATAATCATTCATATTTTACATAGATATGAAAAGGTTTTTCCTTTCAGTTTTTTCTTAATGTACTTTTTAGGCATTGTACTTTCTTAAATAGCGGTTGAGATGACTGCTCAATTGGGAGGGGTATAAGTGAAACTGAGTGTTTTTTTTTTAATGATTTCCCAAATAGTAAATTGATAAATAGAGGGGGGGGAATAGATACAAGTGAATTTCAAACTTTTAATTTGATACCACATAATTTACTGCAGATGGTGACTGCAGCCATGAAATTAAAAGATGCTTACTCCTTGGAAGAAAAGTTATGACCAANCTAGGCCCTTAAATCTATTTCTCACTTCCACTGTATAATCATAAGGGATTTGATTTAGATCATACCTGAATGGTCTAGCGGTTTTCCCTACTTTCTTCAATTTAAGTCTGAATTTGGAAATAAGGAGTTCATGATCTGAGCCACAGTCAGCTGAGGGTAAAAGAGGAGAGTGAAAAAGCTGGCTTAAAATCAACATTCAAAAAACTAAGATCATAGCATCTGGTCTCATCATTTAATGGCAAATAGGAGGAGGAAAATGGGAGCAGTGACATATTTTATTTTCTTGGGCTCCCAAATCACTGCTGATGGTGACTGCAGCCATGATATTAGAAGACTCTTGCTCCTTGGAAGGAAAGCTATGACAAACATACCCATAAAAGCAGAAACATCACTTTGTTGACAAAGGTCCATCTAGTCAAAGCTATGTTTTTCCAGTAGTCATGCATGGATGTGAGAGTTGTGTGTGTGTGTGTTTGTGTGTGTGTGTATGTATGTATAAACATAGCAATCACAAAAAGAAAGGCTGAGTGCAAAAGAACTTATGCTTTTGAATTGTGGTGCTGGAGAAGACTCTTGAGAGTCCCTTGGACAGCAAGGAGATCAGACCAGTCAATCCTAAAAGAAATCAACCCTGAATGTTCATTGGAAGGACTGAAGGATGCTGAAGCTCCAATACCTTGGCCACCTGACGCAAAGAGCTGACTCATTAGAAAAGATCCTGACACTGGGAAAGACTGAAGGCAAGAAAAGAAGAGGACGAGATGGTTAGATTGCATCACTGGCTCAATGGACCCAAGTTTAAGCAAACGCAGGGAGACAGTGAAGTACACTGAAGGACAGGGAAGCCTGGCGTGCTGCAGTCTGTGTGGTCGCAAAGAGCTGGACTTAACTTAGCGACTGAACAACAGCAACAGAACATGGCTAAAATGATTTCTCCCCAAACGCTAGTAAAATAAGTGTAAAAATATAAAATATGTGTGTGTGTGTGTGTGTATAAACACAGCAATTGCAAAGAGGGAAGAAGAGGAAGCAGAGATGAGAAATTTCAACCCGTTTTGGAAGACTGAAAGCATGCACTTGAGACAGAAACTGACATTTTAGAGTAGAGAAAGAGAAAACCAGGCACTTTAGAGAAATGTCCTGGTGAAAAGCATAATTTTTTCACAGAGCTTAGGAGTGAAAAATATTGAAAAAAGGTACTGTGAGATATGGAGTAGATACAAAGGGATTTATTGAAAGTTCATATTAATGTAGTTAGTCTCCACATCTGGTCCTCAAATGACTATCTGCCTTCAGTGACCCTAAAAGAGCTTAAAGTTTCATTGTTCAGAGAAAGTGAATCAGACATTTTCTATACTAATGTAGGAGAAATAGGAGAGTAGCAGGAGGTAAGAGCTTAAAATTAGAAGAACTAATTGAATGGTGAAACTCTTAGGGCTCCAGCAAAGTAGATACTTCCTGAACCTCTTCTACAGGCAGAGGATCATAGCTTCTCTAGGAAAATGAAACAGCCTCAGAAAACATAATATATGAATATTAGGATTAGATAGTACCTGAATAGCAACATTATCTAATAAGTCCAGAAGTCAGCAAACATTAATAATGCAAATGTAGCTTCAGATTCACTAAACATAAACAGATGGCTAAGGATCACCAGGAATTTGAAGACTACTTTCAACACACATGAAAAACAGGATCAAACTGATGCTAAAGCTGAAACTCTAGTACTTTGACCACCTCATGTGAAGAGTTGACTCACTGGAAAAGACTCTGATGCTGGGAGGGATTGGGGGCAGGAGGAGAAGGGGACGACAGAGGATGAGATGGCTGGACGGCGTCGCTGACTCGATGGACATGAGTTTGGGTGAACTCCTGGAGCTGATGGACAGGGAGTCCTGGTGTGCTGCAATTCATGGGGTCGCAAAGATTCAGACACGACTGAATGACTGAACTGAACTGAAACAAGTGAAAAAAAGGAACTGAAGAACCCATAGAGAATTTTAAAGCTCCATAATTAGTATCCTCAGAGTAGGAACGTAAAATAGCATATGAATGGAAAAAAAAAAAAGAAAAAGAAAAACACGGGATATAGTAAACAGGCAGCAGAGAACAGGAATAAAAGGTTTTTGCAAATTAATGACAGAATAGCAGATACTTTTAAAATTCAACAAAAGTCTGGAAAGTGTAAGGAAAATATTCCCCCTATACACACACACACACACACACACAGGAAAGAACAGCCACCACCAAAAAGAAAAGACAAAGCAATGTATTATGGGGGGGAAAAATGGTAAGAAAATTAGAACTTCATTTTAGGTGGGGCAACATCCAGCCAAAATTAGTTTCAGAAGGAGAGAAGAAAGGCAAGAAATTTTTATTCTCCAGAAGTGAAAATCTTGTGTTTTGATTACTATTGCCAACAAGATACCCTAGAATTTAGCTACTTAAAATTATCATCTAATCATGTTTATGGCTTTAAGGATTATAAATTTGGACAGGAAACTGTGAGAATGTCTTATCTCTGTTCCACAGTGTCTAGACCCTCACCTGGGGACCACTTGACAGCTTGTGGTGATTGAATGATGGGGTCCTGGAACCATTTGGAGCCATTTCCGTGGATATATCCAGTGATTGGTGTGGCTTACAGTGGGGACCTCAGCTGGGCTTCAGCTGAATCCATATGAGCTATGTCTCGCCTCTCCATGTGTCCTGGCCTCCCACACAGAACAGAAGTTGCATGGCACTGGGATTTTCCGTGGAGTTGGCTCAAGCCAACCAGTCGGAGTGCTTCAGCATGCAGTGCAGAAGATGCATCACCTTTTTAACACAGCCTTGGAAGGTCACACAGCATCATTTCCAATCCATCCACTGGTTATAAACATGTGACTAAATCTAGTTCAGATTCAACTAGAGGAGACACAGACCCCACCTCTCTCTTGGATGAGTGTCAAAGATTTGCAGATCAAACTACCACATGCTTGAAATGTCAGAATAAAGGTCTACCATAACGAGTATAAAATTTCTTGCACCAGAGTATTGATGGTAAAATTTCAAAACATTTAATGTTAATATAGATTTTAGAAGTTTCTGGAAGGTGAAAGATAACTAAATATTAAAGAATATAAAAGTAGTGTGGGATTTCTGAAGCCTTATACTAGAGTCTAGAACCTTTTATCAACGCCTCCAAAATTACTATAGACTCAATTTCTGACAAAGAGGACAAAAAAATTAAATGAGAAAAAATAATCTTTTTAACAAATGGTGTGAGGACAATGATATAGCCAAAAGAATAAAGTGGTATACCTCTGACACATCACATGTAAAAAATTAACTCAAAAAGGATCAACGATCTAAATACAAGAATGCTTCTTACACATTCTAAACTCTTAGAAGAAAGCATAGATATGAAATTTTTGTGAATTTAGCTTGCTGCTGCTACGGCTGCTAAGTCGCTTCAGTCGTGTCCCTCTCTGTGTGACCCCATAGATGGCAGCCCACCAGGCTCCTCTGTCCCTGGGATTCTCCAGGCAAGAACACTGGAGTGGGTTGCCATTTCCTTCTCCAANGCTGCTGCTAAGTCGCTTCAGTCGTGTCTGACTCTGTGTTACCCCATAGACGGCAGCCCACCAGGCTCCTCTGCCCATTGGATTTTCCAGGCAAGAGTACTGGAGTGGGGTGCCATTGCCTTCCCCAACCTAATGGCTACTGAGTGGCAAATAATGTTCAGAAAGGAACACTCTATTGCAAGTGGATTAGAGTGGTGAGTTATGCCCCAGGAAACCAATCCTTCTTTATGAAATAGTTTTGTTGCTTTCAAAATCCTGTGCAGAGAAAGGACATTTCAAAGCAGAACATGTAATTAAGTCATTAATAAAGAGATATGTACACTTATAGCTGATAAACATTGTGTTATGGCAGAAACCAACATAATATTGTGAGTCAATTATCCTTCAATTAAAAAGAAATTTAAACAGAGAAATATTGAATAAAGGATTGAAAACAAAACCCAAATCTCAGCCATGTGAGATGAAAAAGAAAACTGTACAAATAAAGACACTGAACAATATTTCCCTTATCTGGAAAATTAATGGCTTGAAAAAATGGTCTTTCAATTCCTTTTGAGTCTGTGATTTTAAATGGATGAAACAGGATATTAACTTCCATCATAAACCAAGGATCTAGGACCAGTTCTACAAAAATCCCATCTTGTTAATGCTTTCCCTTATCTCAAACAGGAAATTTAAAAGTTTCAAAAAATACTTTTATACCAAAGGGACATACACAAAAGGCACAAATACTCTCAATTGAGAAGTTGGAAGTATACGTCTCATTCAGAGGTCATAACTAGTCTAGGTCCAACAATCTTCAAAGGCAAGATTTCAAAGATTCCTCAACCATTCATAAATTCATACATTCTTTATTAAGTTCCTACTATATTCCAGATACTATGAGATGTGGTGGAATACATAATTAACTATGGCATAGTGTTCACTATTCTATATAATAAATTTGAGTTAAAATACAATAATAAGTTAATACAAGGGAAAGAAGAAATTCTGATTGAGTAAAAAGACTGAATATTTAAAAATGGGTTACAGAAGTATTGCTGTCATCTAAATATGGGGTTGCAGAGTCAGTCATGACTTAGTGACTGAACAACAACAAAGTAATATGATTCCAATGCCTAAGAATGGAGAAAAAGGGATAATATTCAACAGGGAGGGAACCCTTAGCAAAGATAAAGAGGAAGTGTGATGTGCTTGGCAAGTTTTGAGAATAGAGAAAAGTGTAGCATGCTTAATAGGCCTATGGGAATGTGAGTGTGGCAAGCAATGAAACAGGAAAAACAGGCTGGACTAAATGTGTGAGAGAGAGTTTGGACTTCATTTTGTGGGTAGTTTTGAATCATATAAGTTTTTGAAGCAGAAGGACTTGAAATACCTCCTTTTGGAGTTGGGAGGACAGAATACAAGAGATAAATAAGTACAGAGTACTGGGGCCAATGAGATCATTTACTGGCCTGCTCAAAAGTCCATGGGAAAGAACTTATGGACCTGAATTCAATAGAGGGCATGAATGAGTAAAGAGACTTTTCCAAAGAAGGTCAGTCTCAGCTAACACAAATATCTAAAGAAATGCAAAACATCAAATAGCAACTTAAGTTAAAGCTTGCAAACTGGCTTAGGGACTGGCCCTGATTGGATAAGCAATGATTTGTAATTAGCTTATTAAAGAAGACTAAAATCTTTTGGCTTCTGTTTTTGTTAGACTGATAATGTTTGCTTGTAAATGTGTGTTCAGTAAGTTTAGGGGGGAAAAAAAACTATTTGAAAATGTTTTGTTCCCTGAAAGTGGTAAACATCTGTCTTGAACCACATTTGAATTCTTAGTTGTTTATCAATTCCATTTAGATGTGGTTAATGGCAAGTTAAATCACAGTGAAACTCATTTAAGAATCATTCTTATTTACTGAAGTATGAATGGAAGAGATTTATTTGTTCTCCCCTTAGTTATTCTCTATCTAAAATAGAAAATGGGTGGGTGGATATTAAAACAATATTATTATAGTAGTTGGTTTTGGGATTGAGGTTGGAAATGGGGAATGATTGCAGATGGGAACTTTTTTTTAGAATCATGGAAATTTCCTGAAATTGGATTGTAGGACTGGCTGCACTACTCTGTAAATTTACTAAAAGTCATTGGATTTATATTTTAAATGGGTGAATTTTATGGTATGTAAATTATACTTCATTGAAGCTATTAAGAACATTATGCGTACATGTAGTAAGAATTTTAAACCTGGTAAATGTAAATTTTATACATGCTAAATCTAATATATAATTTGCAGTCACTTATCCAATAACAGTCTATAGAGAAAATACTAGGGACAGGATAAACCAGTGCTTCTTGAATTTAATGTGTTTAGGAATTATCAGTGGGTAGCAAATGCAGATTCTAATTCAGCAGGTCTGGATCTCGGTCCATAATTCTACCATTTCAGCAAACTTCCAGGTGATTCATGCACTGGCTGGAAAACCACGTTTGAAGGCCAAAGTTCTAGACACTGAGAATATAGCAAGGAATAAGAAAGTAATTTTCTTGCTTGCATGGAGCTGGCATCCTAGGAAAGGAGGCAGTTAAGTAATCAAGTAAACAAATAAAGGCTCAAGATAGTTTCTCATATATATTACCTAACCTTCAAAACAACACTGTGATTCAATATTATATCTCAAAATATTTGTGCTCATTGCCCATCACATGTCAGGCATCACAACAGATGATGGAGACACAACTGTGAGCAAACCACCACCACTACTGATCTCATGGAATTTACAATCTCATGCTACACTCATTTTACCATCAAAACAACCCTACGAAGTATGTAATACAATTCTCTTTATTTTACAGATGCAGAAGGCCACACAGCTCATACCAGTGCTGTGTCTCAAACCTAAGACCTTCTCGACACTATGCTAGACTGTAATCTCCTCAATTTCGAAATTACATTTGTGTGCTAGTCACTCATTCGTGTCTGATTCTTTTGCAACTCCATAGCCTGCTAGGCTCCTCTGTTCATGGAATTCTCCAGGCAAGAATACTGGAGTGGGTTGCCATTTCCTTCTCCAGGAATTTTCCCAATCAGGAATTGGGAACTGCAGGCAGATTGTTTACCAACTGAGCTATAAGGGAAATGTTGATACATTTAAGAAATGAGNCTAGGCTCCTCTGTTCATGGAATTCTCCAGGCAAGAATACTGGAGTGGGTTGCCATTTCCTTCTCCAGGAATTTTCCCAATCAGGAATTGGGAACTGCAGGCAGATTGTTTACCAACTGAGCTATAAGGGAAATGTTGATACATTTAAGAAATGAGAAAGGTAGACTGCATTTAACATTAGAGAATGCATACTATGTTCTTTTGGGCTTCCGCGCCATTGGCAAGTTGTACTGTTTGAATTATCTATCAGCTTAGCTCTTTCCTCCTTCTGGGTCTCACATTATTAAAATGCTCATGTGCTTATATGGAAGATTGTTATTTAGGTCTACATTTCTTTCTTTGCCACCAATTTCAGAACTTTCTGAGAATCTATTTATATTCTCCTCTCCTGGGAATTTGAAGTTCATCTTCATTTATCATCTGCAGATATGTTTCTCATGCTACTTACTTCCTTTTCTCAGTTCACTAATGATATAGTTAAACAAAATAGAACTCAACACTGACCCATGAGGACAGCTCCTCAGATTCTGTGTTCATTTTATGTCCATCATCCACTCCTTCAATGGCATGTCTTAGCTTAAAGTGTTCCTACTGGAGCAAGAACAAGCCGCTATAGTTAACGGATGAATACAAATTCCTAGATAAATATGGCAGAAATATTTGAAAATCAACAACTTATTTGCATGAATATGAACAATGATGGAAATATAAAATTGGAATTATATTCTAATATATCTGAACACTATAATGGCTAACACTTATTGAACATGAATATGTGAATAACTTCATTATACTATTATCTTTAATTTAAAAAAATCACCTTCCAATATAGCTACATTTCTCACCATCACCACTATTTCCCAGGCCAGAAACTGAGAGCCAGTTTGGTAAGATTATATCTCCAGGGCAGACTTTCTTCAAAATTTATGTATTTATCTAATACTGCTTATATTGCTACATTTTATACTGATATTTTTTGGTTGTCATTTTAACTGGGCTTTTAAGAAACTAACCATGTTACCCTTCTAATTTGGGATTTGAAACTTCTCAGTATTCTCCCAAAGAACACTTGGTTTGGAGAATCTGAACAACAGTGTATCTCCCCCAACGAATAGTTGACTCTACTAGGATCAGTCGAAAATCCCACTGGACAGAGGAGCCTGGTAGGCTGCAGCCCATGGGGTCCCTAGGAGTTGGACACGACTAGCGACTTCACTTTCACTTTTCACTTTCATGCATTGGAGAAGGAAATGGCAACCCACTCCAGTGTTCTTGCCTGGAGAATCCCAGGGATGGGGGAGCCTGGTGGGCTGCCGTCTATGGGGCTGCACAGAGTCAGACACGACTGAAGCGACTTAGCAGCAGCAGCAGCAGCAGGATCAGTAATTTGGTCTGGCTTGTTCTAGAGAGAGTTGTTACTAGCTACCTTGAAATAAGTGTTGTGAAACAAATTCCAGTTTTCATTTTAAAACTGAAGGAGTAAAGAGAATAAAAAAGGTTCAAGTATGTAAATGCCCTATAGTATTTAAACAGCTATGGTTTCAAGACAATTACATTAAGTACACAAATCTGGTTTTAATGACTGTGCTTAGAAGATGGGCAGAGCACTAAATATGTAAGTAATTGTGAACTTGGCACAGTAGCTCTGTTTATTTTAAGATCTCTTGCTGCTTTGGTTGAGGATGTTTACTTAACCAAACTCTATTAAACATGCTAGAAACATTATTGCAGATTTTGTCTTTGTAAGCACTTTTAATTGACAAGCTATGGAAGAGATAAATCACCAAGCATAGTAGATGATGGCAGATGGACTAGAGCAGACATTAAGAGAACAAGCAGGTATCCTTTTATCTAGGACTAAAAGAAAAAAATTAGTTGAATTAAGTGTTTCTGAAAAGCAAAGGACTGATAGTACTG
Source organism: Oreotragus oreotragus (assembly GCA_006410675.1). Taxonomy (NCBI): domain Eukaryota; kingdom Metazoa; phylum Chordata; class Mammalia; order Artiodactyla; family Bovidae; genus Oreotragus; species Oreotragus oreotragus. Next base: position 437,196 of record SJYX01018444.1, read on the forward strand.
GAGACTGAAGTTTACTTACCAGACATCAGGCTCTATGGGGGGGAATTGTTGGAGGGCATTTCTCTCCAGCGTGCTTTGACCTGCAGGAACTAGATGATTATTTCTCTCTGATGTCAGGAAAATCCTGTGCTGGTAACTACTGTATGGAGTTTAGTCTTCAAACCTTACCTAACTCAGTTACTCTTAAGAACTTGATAGGTACAGAAAATCTTAACCATCCATAATTCTATCTAAGCCTAGGAAAGAAGGAAACTCACGTGTGTTTCACAGTGCAGGAACAGACAAGGATTCACACAAACTTCTGTCAATAATGATCCATGTGGAAACTCATATTTTAGCTTCATTATTATTTTTCCTTTCCCTTCCTTTTCCTCCACCTTCCTCCTTGTTCATTTCTTCTTTATCACTATCTTAAACTTTATTATCTCTACCTTTACTCATCTTTGGAGGGAGTTTGTCTTAATCTCATTTTAAATAATTGCAGAGGTTTTTCCTGATAAAGATTGTTTAGCTTTATACAAACATGTAGAATACTTATCAGAAATAATTTGATAATTTCTATGCAAAATTTTTAAATACCATGTTCTCACAAAATAGGTTTGCAGTAGAGAGGCAGTGGTTTTACTGTAAACAAGGGAACTTAAGAACTTTTATCATACACTGTAATTATTTATTGAAATAATCTTGAAAGGCAGTGAATTGGCAGGCAGGAAAAAAAAAACACATGTTTATCTTTACTATTTACCTTTCAACCTGATAAGAGATTTTGAGCCATGGCTATCACAGAAATTATCTGATGTTCTTTTGATGACTGTTGACAAAATCACTCCAGATACAACTCTATTTTATGTGGTGTGTGGTCTTGGAAGGAAAAAAATAGCCTTATTTGGTTTAATAATGGGCATCCTAAAAAAGCCCTACCAAGGTTTATAGAAGGACAGGATTAACAAAATAATTCATCTGAGAGAACAGCTATATGCTACATCTTTTTCTTAAAAGGTAGCATATGATACATAATTAAGTAACAAATGTACATTTTTAAATGAATTTTAAAATTTAAATAAAATTTTTTGAGATCTAAATATAATACCATATTATTGTATAGTTTCTCAGATACATAGGTCTTCTGTGTTCCATGGAATACTGTTTATAATGGTGTTTATGATCTAAATAATAAACTTGTTTATGTCAGTAACCACACTACCACTTATTAATGAGAAAAGAAACCAAAAGTCTAGATGCATATTAATTACTTAAACTTGCAAGCAACCATTTGGAAAACAGTTAGGCTGTTATAATACCAGAATTAACGCCATTAATTTAGGAACTATTAAATATAGATGCCACCACCCTTATGGCAGAAAGTGAAGAGGAACTAAAAAGCCTCTTGATAAAAGTGAAAGAGGAGAGCGAAAAAGTTGGCTTAAAGCTCAGCATTCAGAAAACAAAGATCATGGCATCTGGTCCTGTCACTTCATGGGAAATAGATGGGGAAACAGTGGAAGCAGTGTCAGACTTTATTTTTTGGGGCTCCAAAATCACTGCAGATGGTGACTGCAGCCATGAAATTAAAAGATGCTTACTCCTTGGAAGAAAAGTTATGACCAACCTAGATAGCATATTCAAAAGCAGAGACATTACTTTGCCGACTAAGGTCCGTCTAGTCAAGGCTATGGTTTTTCCTGTAGTCATGTATGGATGTGAGAGTTGGACTGGGAAGAAGGCTGAGCGCCAAAGAATTGATGCTTTTGAAGTGTGGTGTTGGAGAAGACTCTTGAGAGTCCCTTGGACTGCATGCAAGGAGATCCAACCAGTTCATTCTGAAGTAGATCAACCCTGGGATTTCTTTGGAAGAAATGATGCTAAAGCTGAAACTCCAGTACTTTGGCCACCTCATGCGAAGAGCTGACTCACTGGAAAAGACTCTGATGCTGGGAGGGATTGGGGGCAGNTGCTTTTGAACTGTGGTGTTGGAGAAGACTCTTGAGAGTCCCTTGGACTGCAAGGAGATCCAACCAGTCCATTCTGAAGGAGATCAGCCCTGGGATTTCTTTGGAAGGACTGATGCTAAAGCTGAAACCCCAGTACTTTGGCCACCTCATGAGAAGAGTTGACTCATTGGAAAAGACTCTGATGCTGGGAAGGATTGGGGGCAGGAGGAGAAGGGGATGACAGAGGATGAGATGGCTGGATGGCATCACTGACTCGATGAACGTGAATCTGAGTGAACTCCAGGAGTTGGTGATGTACAGGGAGGCCTGGTGTGCTGCAGTTCATGGGGTTGCAAAGAGTCGGACATGACTCAGCGACTGAACTGAATTGAACTGATAGGTAATATGTGCTATATTTTAAACAGAAGTGAAGAGATAGTGAAGACTTCCCAGGGGAAGTGGGTTTTGAATTGGGATTTTGTAGACTGGTAAGATTTACTTAAAGAGGTAGGTACTTATTTTAGGAAGATGAAATAATTTAAATGTATGCAAGATTAAATACAAGTTTAGGAGATTATTGGATGTATTTGTATGAGTTAAACATCACTTTTTGAAACTGATAAACAATGCCACAACTTCTAGAAAATGGTGGGATTTTAAGTCTTTTCACTAATTTAGGTTAAACAGCATAACTATAAGGAATGCTCTGGTGGTACATTATCTCAAGTGAATCAAGCACTTGGAGTGGAGACATCTGACCCCAAAAGAGCTCTTGAAACAAAATAAAGATACACATCAAATGCTTTGTTTTACTCCAAGAAAACCTCAGAATCTGGCTAAAGTGAAGTATTTCAAACATGTTGCTTAGGGTAACAGCCTAGGTGTTAGGACTCTTTCAAATCTTTTAAAGAAGGACAGTCCTAAAAGGAACATCATGTTCAGGATTATCCCACCAAATATTATTAATAATTTGTCCTTGCAAATGTAAGCTTTTCTTCTTATTGTAATTATTAGCCACCGTGTGCAACTTTCAGTACTCAGTATATTTTACTGGAAGTTACACAGAAATCAGAATGTGCATTCGGAAGTGATTAAAGAAGCATCACTTCATTATGAGACAACGATTTTGTATACAGCCACACATTTTTGTTATTTTACAGTCTTGGTGATTCTTGTATTTTTTAATGGAATAATTTTGCAAAATGAAAGTCTAAATCTTGGGAATGACTCTTTGGTTTAGAAAGGAAAATTGGATCTTGCTAAAGCTGAGATGTATAGTCATTAGTCCTACTGCAGTATATCTTGAAAAGATAACAGAATTACTATCTCAAAATTATATTGCTTTTCTGTATTATGTAAACTTGCAGTATTCTGCATGGTGCCTGGTATATTCCAGAGAAGAGGGAAACCAAAGAGGATAGCATTTTAATAACATTAGGTCACATGAATTTACTTTTGATACAATGCACATGGGATGAGATAAAAAATCTATTAGAACTAATCAAAGACACATGCCAAAAAAAATAGAACTATGGTCCATTGTCTTTAATATGTTCAAGTGCCATTTAACACCAAAAATATCTCATAATTAATTTGATTACTTACATGTAGAATAGTGTACCTAATAGTTATCAAAGAGAATAACATGTTAAAATGCTCTATGAATTAAAAAGCATCATAAAATGTAAGGTTTTATAATATTAGCTATCTTTGACCAGTGTATTTTATAAGAAAAATAAAGTACATATCTAGTATCTTTAACTGTATACCTCCATTTGGCTATTTTGTTAGTGAACGATTCCAGATTATTGGCGCTGTCAAATCTGTTGGTACTAGAACTTTCAGAATGAAAATAAGAAATGAAGTAAAATAGACCTAATATTAAAACACTTCATTTTTTTCTCTAAATAATTGTGAAAGGAAAATAGAAGTAGTTAAAATTTCAGATAAAAACTGTTTAAAATGCATTTTATACATATTTAAAGATAGTGCTTTGAAGTAATTAACACCTCATTTTGGTTTCTGCAAATATACGGAACACAATGCTAGGAAATTATTGGCACTATTTTCAGATCCAGCTTCTAAAGAATATAATCACTTCCAAGCACCAGTGCATTAAGTCTCACCTCTAGGCAACGAACAATGAAACTGACACGTTGTACCTTAGATGGAGACAAGCACACCTCTGCTGCTCAGAAACATGTCTCATTTTTAGTTAGTATGCCTACTAGAACTGCCAACATCCGCTGGATCATTGAAGAAGCCAGAGAGTTCCAGAAAAGTGTCTACTTCTGTTTTACTGACTAAGCCAAAGCCTTTGACTGTGTGGATCACAACACACTGTGGAAAATTCTTCAAGAGATGGGAATACCAGACCACCTGACCTGCCTCCTGAGAAATCTGTATGCCGGTCAAGAAGCAACAGTAACAACTGGTCATGGAACAATAGACCGATCCCAAATTGGGAAAGGAGTATGTCAAGGCTGTATATTGTCACCCTGCTTATTTAACTTAAGTGCAGAGTACATCATGAGAAATGCTGGACTGGATGAAGCACAAGCTGGAACCAAGATTGCTGGGAGAAATATCAATAACCTCAGATATGCAGGTGACACCATCCTTATGGCAGAGAGTGAAGAACTAAAGAGCCTTGTGATGAAAGTAAAGAGGAGAGTGAAAAGGTTGGCTTAAAATTCAACATTCAGGAAACTAAGATCATGGCATCTGGTCCCATTATTTCATGGGAAATAGATGGGGAAACAGTGGAAACATTGACAGACTTTATTTTTGGGGACTCCAAAATCACTGCAGGTGGAGACTACAGCCATGAAATTAAGACATTTGCTCCTTGGAAGAAAAGTTATGACTAATCTAGATAGCATATTAAAAAGCAGAGACATTACTTTGCCAACAAAGGTCTGTCTAGTCAAAACTATGGTTTTTCTAGTAGTCATGTGTGGGTGTGAAAGTTGGACTATAAAGAAAGCTGAGCACCAAAGAATTGATGCTTTTGAAGTGTGGTGTTGAAGAAGACTCTTGAGAGTTCCTTGGACAGAAAGAGATCCAACCAGTCCATCCTAAAAGAAATCAGTCCTGAATATTCATCGGAAGCACTGATGCTGAAGCTGAAACTCCAATATTTTGGCCACCTGATGCGAAGAACTGACTCACTGGAAAACACCGTGATGCTGGGAAAGATCGAAAGCGGCAGGAGATGGAGATGACAGAAGATGAGATGGTTGGATGGCATCACCAACTCAATGGACATGAATTTGAGTAACTCTGGGAGTTGGTGATGGAAAGGGAGGCCTGGCGTGCTGCAATCCATGGGGTCAGAAAGAGTTGGACATGACTGAGTGACTGAACTGAACTGAACTGAATGTCTACTAACCCAATTTAAATTTACAAGTCTGTTTCCAAACACAGTTAACTTTTCCAGATTTCATGGCCCATATTTTTTAACCCTGGCAGATGAGCCTATTTATGTTTCTCTTGCTTTACCCTCTCCAGTGGATTTCTTCTAATTCCACCCTCTGGTTGAAGTCTTGTTGGCAGGGCCTTGTCACCCAGTCTGGGCATCCTGATCTTAGTAATCAAACCTTTTGGTGAAGGCACTTTTCACATTTGGATCCCACTCTTTCCTGATAGACACCAGGCATTTCACCGATGAATTCTGATGCCTTCTGATCTTGCAGCCACTGGGTGAAGATTACTGGCTCCAGGTGGGTAGTAGTTTTGCTCCATTAATAATACTCCAGCTGTGTCATTTTCTAATAGGAAGAACAGCTATATTGGTCTGAATGCAACTTCTGACTATTTGTAATTCTCCACTTACAGGAACTTCTTTTGTCCTTAAATTCAAGGACTTAGTTAAAGGGGTAAGCAAACCCAGCGGGAAGTCCTCTTTGATGTGCAGGAGCTCAGATATGCAAAAGTCTTGATCAGCAAATGCCTGAAAATTGCTGACTCTCCTCCCCTTTGGGATTGGCCATGAACTCACTTCTAGGCTTCTCAAGTAAAACTGTTTTTCTGGTTTCTTCAGCTTCAGTCAATAAGTGGCTTTTCGTCAGCAAGTGTTAATAACACTCCAAAAAAATTGTCAAAGTGAACTCATTTGGCATCAGCTCATTATCATTTGTAAGGGACAGCCTTGTGGTGTCCACATAAGAGTTCCTGGATTACTTTCTTATTTGTTCTCTCTGCCTTCAAATCTCTTCCTGTTTCAAAAAGATTTTAGGCAAAACTGTAAGAAAAATTTCCAATACTCACTTTACATCATGACTCTAGAGTTTTCACTGGGATCCATGTCCCATCTCCCGCCGTTAAATCTCAGCATCATTATTTTGTCATCTCCTGCAATATACTTCAGTGCTATTTATCTGCTCCAGGTATCATTGTTTCTTCCTTCTGTACAGTTCGTTCCCTACATGTGAATAAGTTTCATTCAGAGAGTGTGTTCCTAAGTTCAGTTTATGTGTAAGTCTAATAAAGTTAGCCTAGGTACCCAACTAACACAAGCAACTATATAATACTATACTGTAATAGGTTTATAATTCTTTTCACATAAATAATTCATAAAAAAAGAAACACAAAAATAAACATGTTTGATCTTACAGTACAGTACCTTGAAAATATAGTAGCATAGTGTACTGGGGTTGGCAGCGAGTGAACAAGCAAGAAGTGTTACTGACTGGACGAGGGAAGGCGGTGGGAGATGGTAGAGCTGAAGGATTGTCAACAATAGGACATGGAGGGGAAGCTGCAGTTTCACTTGAGCCATATGGATGGCACAGGTTCTGGTTCCCGGCTGGATTCAATTCTATTGATGCGCTTGCTTCCAGACATTCTGGGCCTGAAATAAAGATGCAGTACTACTGTACTCTGTACAGTGAAAGTGAAAGTGAAGTCGCTCAGTCGTGTCCGACTCTTTGCGACCCTGTGGACTGTAGCCTACCAGGCTCCTCCGTCCATGGGATTCTCCAGGCGAGAATACTGGAGTGGGTTGCCATTTCCTTCTCCAGGGGATCTTCCCGACCCAGGGATTGAACCCAGGTCTCCCGCATTGGAGGCAGACGCTTTAACCTCTGAGCCACCAGGGAAGCCTGTATGGTAAAGTACACAGAAGCGTGACCATTTGTAAAGGATACACGCACATGACAATGTACACAAGACACGTGCACTAACACGTTATTGGACATGTGAACACACTTCACACCTTTGGAAGTTCACAACTAACTTGAAGGTTCTGTGTAGGGGATTTACTGTATTTTTGTTCTCCAGTCTATGACTTCTATTTTCATTACACCTTTAAATTTTGAAAGTTCCTTCCTCCAGAACTTTCCTGGAGTTTACTGACATCTGACCTATTCCTCTTCTATTCATTATATCCTCAGCTTGGACATATGAAATTGAACTCTATTATATTTAAGCTATTCTTAGTAATAATGACAATATTACTGTTTTTGTAGTCTAACTGCATCTCTCATATACCACTTTTTATCATAGTAGTATGCCTCTAAGATAGATATTATAGAGGAAAAAAAAACCTTGAAGCTTACAGAAATTTAATAAGATCACCTGCGTAGTAAGTTCCAGGGCTGGACGTGAACTCAGATCTCTCTAATAGCAGAACATAAGTGCTTAATTACTTTTTTATGCTCTGATCACTCAAGCACCTACTCCTTATTAAGTACCTAGTAGGAATCAGACTCTACAGGTAAGTGCTAGAGACAGTCAGACCATATTTCCTGCCTTCCTCTATGTATGCATTTGGAACAAAGAGATAAATGATAAAATGTACAGAACTACCTTAAGTAAATAAGGAAAACTCACCTGAAGAAGTGATAGATTTAAACTGGGGGGTAAGGAGCTTGCCAGGCTGACAAGGTGGGGCTGGCCCTCTAGGTGAAAGGAGATATAGATACCAATGTGGAGAAGCAAGAAGGATCTTGACACACTTGAGAATGCAGTCACCCAGGTCAGGATTAGCTGGAGAGAAAGTTTCAGAGGTTGGGAGGCTCAGGTCCCAAAGGACTTGTACACAGAGGCAGAGAAGGTTGGACTTTGTCCTCTAACATTTGGTTTGCTTTGTCACAGATTTCCCTCCTGATTAAATCCCAGGGGTTTTAACGACAGGGTCATTATCATCTCCATTGTTTGTATTCCCACACAGATGCTCCTCCAGGCAGAAAGGGATCCATCTGTCTTTTGGAAGCCTTGGATTCCTTGCTGTTTTTTCTTTGTGTGGACCTGGCACCTTCCTAAACCAGTGAGTACCCTTATTCTGGGAAGTGAGGGTCCTCAAGATGCAGAGTCACCCCTATTCCAAAAGAAGTTAAGTGGCAGCCATCGGAAGGTGTGATGCTTATGAAACCTGTGCTGAAGCTGTGACAAGGAGTGAAGAGAGAGAAGCCCAACAGTGGCTTTAAGAAGGGAATTACCCTAGAGAAGATGAAAGAGAAACACAGAGTAAGAAATAGAAGTAGAGTAAAGGGGAGGGGTGGAGAAGGCAATGGCACCCCACTCCAGTACTCTTGCCTGGAAAATCCCATGGATAGAGGAGCCTGGAGGGCTGCAGTCCATGGGGTCTCTGAGGGTCAGACACGACTGAAGTGACTTAGCAACAGCGGCAAAGGGGAGGGGAGGTATATAATTAACACATCAGTTTTACCTTGATAAGGAGCCCTGTTTTTACTACCATTAAAATAAGATCCCCCCCCAACTATTTAAAAAAAAAAGACTTCAAGTAGAAGGTGATTTCCATTTAAAAGAGAAAAATCAGGAAAAAATTCAGGAGTCAGATCAGGAATTTTGTGAAGGGAAGCTTCACGTGGGTATGTTTTCACACCTATAATAGAAGTACTATCCTTTATTACCAATGAAAAAGATGGGTTGTCTTAAAGCTATTTATGGCCATACAGTTTGGGCCCCATGATGCTGTAATTGTGAGAAGAGAGTGCTCAGTGTGCTCCGCATTCTGTAGGAGCTTACTAAAAAGACCTAGAAAAGACAGAATTGTAGTATCCTAGAATGTATCTTGCTTGGGATGATCCATCTTGCTGGGGATGAAAGGTTTTTTTGGTTTTCAACTTCCTGGAAGACTCAATGTAGAAAATGTAACAATTATCCTCTTTTACTTTAGAGTTTCAAAACAGTTCTGTTTAGTAATTCAAACTCAGTAGATCAAAAGAGACTTGACATCTAAATCCAAGTTCATACATCTAGTTAGTATTGGCTTCAAATAATACAGAAAAATAAAATAGCTGTGCAGAATTTCATCAATGATGAAATAATATACAAAGGCTTAATATTCAACAAATGAAAATATGGAAAGCAAATGTTTAAAAATGCAGTATAGTCTATTTGAATATAGGTATGCTCAAACTTGTGTGACTTTGGGAATGTGGTCACTATTCTGGCCTCCATTTCTTCACCTATAAAAGAGTGAGAAACCTGGTATCTATCTCGTGGAGTTCACGTGAGAGTTACACACATTACAGGCATAAAGCATGTGAAACAGTGCTGGCGCCCGGAAAGTTCTCATTAAATGTTAACAGTTATTTGTAGTCCTTTAAAGTCTATAAATCTCTTTCAAGAGCATAAAGATTCATGAGATGTCATTTGAGTGTGTAACACAAATGTTTTCAAGACAATTACATTGGTACCAGGTGTTTGAATCTCTCTTTTATGTGTGTGTATGTGCATGTGTGTGTATATACACACACATATGGGCTTCCCAGGTGGTGCTAGTGGTAAAGAATCTGCCTGCCAGTGCTGGAGACACAAGAGACATGGGTTTGATCCCTGGTTGGAAAGATCCTATACATATATATATATGTATATATGTATATGTATATACATTCTTCTGTCTCCTGTTTTACTCCCAATGCAAACTGTAGCATGTATAAAAGGGGAAAAGGAGAGGAGGCTGACTACCACACTGTTAGAATTCAACACACACACACACACACACACACACACACACACTCTAAAACATTTCTCTGCACATTGCACTCTTCCCATAACCTGTAGTTTCCTTTCACCTACAGACTCAGGAAAAACTGGGGGTAGGAAACCCTTCACTTCTCACTTACTGCCTAAAGCTTGAGAATGAATGTCCTAGAATTTTAAGTAATGTTTAACTAATGCTAAGTAGCCAAACTTTCATAAGTTTTGTTTATAATATTTATATGTCTATAATATAATTTTCCAGAAAAACATATATTTCTGCTTTATTGACTATGCCAAAGCCTTTGACTGTGTGGATCACAATAAACTGTGGAAAATTCTGAAAGACATGGGAATACAGACCACCTGACCTGCCTCTTGAGAAACCTGTATGCAGGTCAGGAAGCAACAGTTAGAACTGGACATGAAACAACAGACTGGTTCCAAATAGGAAAAGGAATATGTCAAGGCTGTATATTGTTACCCTGCTTATTTAACTTATATGCAGAGTACATCATGAGAAACGCTAGGCTGGATAAAGCACAAGCTGGAATCAAGATTGCTGTGAAAAATATCAATGACCTCAGATATGCAGATGACATCACCCTTATGGCAGAAAGTGAAGAAGAACTAAAGAGCTTCTTGATGAAAGTGAAAGAGGAGAGTCAAAAAGTTGGCTTAAAGCTCAACATTCAGAAAACTAAGATTATGGCATCCCGTCCCATGACTCCATGGCAAATAGATGGGGAAACAGTGTCAGACTTTATTTTTTNCCCACCTACATCTGTCTCTTATACACATCTAGATGTGTATAAGAGACAGCAGATATGCAGATGACATCACCCTTATGGCAGAAAGTGAAGAAGAACTAAAGAGCTTCTTGATGAAAGTGAAAGAGGAGAGTCAAAAAGTTGGCTTAAAGCTCAACATTCAGAAAACTAAGATTATGGCATCCCGTCCCATGACTCCATGGCAAATAGATGGGGAAACAGTGTCAGACTTTATTTTTTCAGGCCCAAGATCACTGCAGATGGTTATTGCAGCAATGAAATTAAAAGATACTCCTTGGAAAGAAAGTTATGACCAACCTAGAGAGCATATTAAAAAGTAGAGACATTACTTTGCCAACAAAGGTCCATCTAGTCAAGGCCATGGTTTTTCCAGTGGTCATGTATGGATGTGAGTATTGGACTGTGAAGAAAGCTGGGTGCTGAAGAATTGATGCTTTTGAACTGTGGTGTTGGAGAAGACTCTTGAGAGTCTCTTGGACTGCAAGGAGATCCAACCAGTCCATTCTAAAGGAGACCAGTCCTGGGTGTTCATTGGAAGTACTGATGTTGAAACTGAAACTCCAATACTTTGGCCACCTGATGCGAAGAGCGGACTCATTTGAAAAGACCCTGATGCTGGGAAAGATTGAGGGCAGGAGGAGAAGGGGACGACAGGGGATGAGATGGCTGGATGGCATCAATGAGTCAATGGCATGAGTTTGGGTAGGCTCCGGGAGTTGATGATGGACAGGGAGGTCTGGCATGCTACAGTTCTTGGGGTCACAAAGAGTCTGACACGATTTAGCGACTGAACTGAACTCATAATATAGTATGTAAAATATTATGTTATGTCTGTGATAGGAGTATTATCTCTTCTTGTTAATGAAAAACATGTTTAGTGTTTAACCATGCATTGCAAAGTCCACTTCTTTTAGTAAATTAGTATTTTCTTTTTATAAATCGGATTCTTCTGGTGGCAGATGGAGTGCCAGTGTTAAAGAAGCTATAAGCAGTGGTGTTATCCTTAAGACCTTTCCGCCAATCTTATCAGAACTATACAATGTTGATCCAATGACGTGGTCAGTTTCCTCTTAAAGGCCCCTAAAAATTTACCTTATTATCTGGAAGAGGGACATCCCTGTGCTAAGATTAATTTCTGTGTTTCTTTGTCTCTGGGTCCTCCTCTTGAAATGCTCCAATGATAAATATTTACCTCAAGATCCCATTCTACTATGGCCTCCAGCAAGAATCTCAGCGCTTTGAACAGGGCACTTTCCATGGATGCCATCAACTTCAGAAGGAGATGCCTTTTATATGTCTCATGAATATGGTCTCAGTACTTTGACCCTTGTCCTCTTTAGTGGAGTTCAATTGTCTCCCACATATATTTAAGCTAATGATAGAAGCGTTAAGCAGAAGTTGGAAAAGGGGACAAATGGATTCATCGTGAAAATGCACTGTGTCATAAAAAAAAACTCCATACACCAAGATGCTATTCACAGTGGGTTGTAAATTTATGAATCTCATCACCTCAACCTATTATATGGGTGATTATATACAAATAGGTTCAACAAGAAAGCTGGCAGTTTATTAAACAAAATTGGGATGCCAGAGGTGGAAGTGGCCGGCTGATTCCTTACCTTCAGGAACATTGTGGAGGTTGGCAGGACATCGTTTAGTGCCTCATTCAGAGAGTAACTCAACTGGGTTATTAGTTCCCAGTGGCTGTTGTAACAAATTACTTGAAACTTGGTGGCTTAAAACAACAGAAATTTATTCTTTAACACCCTGGAGTCCAGAAGTGTGAATTCAAAGTGTTTTCAGGGCACAGACCCTGCAAGGGCTTTAGGGGAAAATCCATTCTTCTTCCAGCTTCCAGTGCCTACCTTGGTACTCCCATCTCTGCTTCTGTCTTTACAACATCTCACCTCTGTATCAATCTTATAAAGATATATGTGGTTATACTTACAGTTCAGGATAAGCATCTTGTCCATGATTCTTCACTGCCTCTTTTGCCATACAAAGCAATATTCATTCTTCTGCCATATTAGGTAATATTCTCAGACCCCAGGCACTAGGATGTGGCCATATCTGCTTGGGAGCTACCACTGGGAAGGGATCATCTAAAGGCACTAGAATTTGTAGAGTTTCTTCTTTTTTTAGAATCAGAGAGCTACTTTAGCCTAATCATTGAATCCCTATCATGAGGTACCAACTGTAAATTTCCTGATTTCTGCCTTCTCTACATCAGCATTGAGCACCAGTTTTGCTGGATGTTTAAATGAAAATGAGAGCAGCTGAATATATTTGAGAAACAGTACATGTAAAACAACTTCAAGAAGACTTCCCAGAAGCCTCCTATGCCTATCATCTTTGTGATGTTCTAAAAAGACAATACCATAATCTCATTTTCCAGTCTCTTAGCTACAAACCCTCCTTAGTGTTCCCTAGCATATACTTTGGGAAACTATGCTTTAACACTAATATCTTTAAGAATAACATTCACTCAAGCTGCATCATTGTATTTCCCATGAAGAGCAAATGTAGGTCCATGGCTCTCCTTGTCTCATTTATAGGTTATAATTTTCTTATAATTATTTCAATTATTATAAGAGGAGGCTGTAACAAGTTCCCTCTGGATTTGAGCAGATTCTTTCTTTTGGGTTTGCATGAAAATCAATAATTTTCCCTAAAGACATCCAGCAACTATAGTCTAAACATATACAGAGTTCAAGGAAAGCTGTACATAAGCTTTTGTGAATTGTTGGCTCACTCTTGTTGGAAAGTGAATTCTGCCTGCAAGAGACTACTGTGCTTTCATCCTGACTCTTTTGTGTCAGGCTGCCAAGTTTATATCATTTAGACACTGAGCAGATCTTAAAAAGAACATTACACCTATTCCCTTAACATCTTTTCATTTTCCTCTTGGAGTCAGGTAAGAGAGGAGGAACATTATTTTATCACAATAGGTTGATATATTTTTAAGCCTTTGAATGTTCTTTTATTTTACAAAGTCTTCTTTAAATAAACACTTTTATATTTTCTTTAAGAAGGAAATGGACATCATCACTGACTCAATGGACATTAACTCGAGCAAACTCCAGGAGATAGTAGGGGACAAGGAAGCCTGGTGTGCTACAGTCCATGGGGTCACACACCATGACCCCATGGAGTCAGACAGGACTTAGTGACTGGACAACAACAATATTTATCTTGTCACTCAACAAATATTTATTGAATCTTTTGATATGCCAGCCTCTGTGGTAGAGTTGGGATGGGGAAGAATGTGAGTCTAAATGAGACTGCTCTCGCCTTAAAGGCACTCTCAGTTTAGTGGAGGACAGGCAGTGTGAGAAAAATCTATCTATTATGAAACATATTTGAATGCCAGGGTGAGAAACATGGGGTAGCAGTGAAGAGGAGTGAAAGATGCACTCTGCTTGGGAAAGTTTTGTGAAAGTAACATTTACACTGGGTTTTGAAGAACGAATAGGAGTTTATTAACTGTTGGAAAGTACGTCCAGAATAGGAAAAAAAAAAAAAAAAACCAGCATATGTAGGGGGAAAATTAAAGCTGCATCTAGTGTATTTGAGGAGTGGTGAGAAGTACAAAATTACTAGGCAGAGATAAAAGGGATATAGCATTGGATAGAAAGATATGAAGAGTTAGGCTTGTGTCTAATCTGGGATGGTTTTGATTGCTCTGCCAAGAAGCTTAGACATTACTGTGCAGATAATTGGGAGCCTCTGAAGGGTTTTCAACACGGGGTTAACATGATGAAATTTGATTTTCAGAAAGATAATGCTGGAAGGCAGGAGACATGGAAAATTTCTTTGAGAGGGAAGAGTCTGCTAGATTTTTAGTCTGCTAGTGTATGCGTGTGTATGTGTCTGCGTTAGTTGCTCAGCTGTGTTGGAAGCTTTGTAACCCGATAGACTGTAGCCTGCCAGGCTCNGGTTAACATGATGAAATTTGATTTTCAGAAAGATAATGCTGGAAGGCAGGAGACATGGAAAATTTCTTTGAGAGGGAAGAGTCTGCTAGATTTTTAGTCTGCTAGTGTATGCGTGTGTATGTGTGTGCGTTAGTTGCTCAGCTGTGTTGGAAGCTTTGTAACCCGATAGACTGTAGCCTGCCAGGCTCCTCCATCTGTGGGATTCTCCAGGTAAGAATACTGGAGTGGGTTGCCATTTCCTTTTCCAGGGGAACTTCCTGATGCAGCGATTGAACCCAGGCCTCCTGCATTGCAAGCAAATTCTTCACCATAAGAGCCACCAGGGAAGCCCCACAGATCTCCAGTAAGGAATCTTAATAAGAATCCATTTAAAAGCTGAAGAGGACCGGCACTAAGGCTGTGGCGTCTGAGATAGAAGTAACTTGATATGCTGACAATTTGGCTGATAGTCCAGTGAAGGAGGGAGTAGCTGACGCTGACGCCAAAGCTTTTGTCTTGTTCGGTCAGTTGGGTGGATAGTGAAGATATCAGGCAAGATAGACAAGAACAGGAGCTGCTTTGGGGTGGATTCGTGGGTGGGAATGGGTTGGGAAATCCTGGATTGTAAATAGCGAGGGAGATGATACAGTCTGTGGCAGAGACCAGGGGTTAGCTCACTCAGCCTCTGTTTCACCCAGTTTCCATGTGACCTGCTGTTTTATATCAGTCTGCTATTAATACAATGCAATACTACTCCAGATCTACATGCCCCAGCCCTCACTGTGGCTCCCCATCACTTATCCACTTCTGAGATTTAGAAGGTGGAGGTGGACATCCTGCAGCAAATACCACACTCCTGTTACTTCAGCTGTTGCCACTGGTAAGTCTGACCTTGAGTGTTTGTTTCTTCTGTGGCAGCTGTAGTAGTTTCCAATGTCCAATCTTCAGCGTGACAGTGTTGAAAGGAAATGTGGAGAACATGCGTCTTGCTGGCAGAGGTTATGGAAGAGGGGGCATGATAGCTCTGGAGCTAGCAGCCTCCTGCTTCTCCAATCTCCTGATTAAGAGAGAGGCAGTGTCTCCCATGAACATAGTTCCAGAGTATTTTTCCTGGGAGCTCAGTGTAGGGCCTATTCCTCTAGTTTTCCCACAGTTCTCTTTTGTTTTTTGGCCACATCACAGTTTGTGGGGGTCTTAGTTCCTTGACCAGGGATCAAAACTGGGCCCTTGGCAGTGAAAGTGCAGAGTTCTAACCACTGGACCACCAGGACTTCCTTTCCCACAATTGTCAAAGAGCCAGAATCTTATTTTCTTAGCCTAACTAGAATGCTTTTAGTTTCCTATATCTGAAAGTAAAAAGTGTTAGTCACTCAGTTGGGTCTGACTCTTTGAGATCCCATGGACTGTTGACCACCAGCCTCCTCTGTCTATGGAATTTTCCAGGCAAGAATATGGGAGTTGCCATTCAGAGGATCTTCCCAACCCAGGGACTGAACCCAGGTCTCTCTTCTGCATTGCAGGCAGATCCTTTACTATCTGTATCTGAGCCCTGACCAGTACACTTTCAAATGTAAAAAAAAAAAAAAAAAAAAAAAAAAAAAAAATCAGAGAATTCTTTAAATATTGTTCTCTTTATAAAATCATTAAGTAGGTTTGATATATTTGGCTACTACTGACACCGCAATAGTCTTCTCCATTGTGAGATTATGAACAGCATGACCTTCTCATGAATACCTGTGAATGTTCAGTGCCTAGAACAGTGCTTGGCACTTGATGGTGGCCAATGCATTTTTAGGTTTCATTGCATTTAATTGAATTGACTGAACAATCTGTGCTTCTCCTAACAGTGTCATATAATACATTTGGCAATCTCCCTAACTCTGATAGTTGTTTTATATGATAAATTGCCCATATTGTTAGTGTTTAAAAAGCTTTGATCTTAAATTTCTTCAGAATTCTCAAATGCATGCCATCTGGCTTCAGTGACTCATGGAAATTTAATGTCTTGAGTTGTATTCACCACCTGTTGTTTCTTTTTTTAGATTTATGCTAGTGAATCATATTTGCTTTCAATGAAAAGTAATTCTTTAGTAAAAATGCTACATTTATCCTGTCAGGGATGATCACTGATTGAGTAATACAGAAAACAATTCAGCCTTCCTTAATCCTTAATTACTCCTGTCCTCTCCAGGGCGGATATGATTGCATTTTGAGTTCTTCAGCAATCACCAGACAGGGATCACTCTTGATGCTCAGACTGTTCTTATAGAGGAGTGGTTTTTCTCCTTAAGGTTTTATCTGAATTCGGTTATTTTCATCTTTTTGCATTTTAGCAGTATTCATATCTGGTGTTCTATGTCCATATTACTGTCTCTTCCGTATGTTGTGTTTCTTCTTAGAGGCATTTATGGTTTTAATATTTTCAGTGGTATGGGGTCTTCAAAATGTTCCCTACACATTCTTGTATAATAAGTTAGCTAGAGGACAGATGAAGATGGGACATAGATACACGTTCCTGTACCTCTCAGGATACCTTTGTCTCTACCCAGGATACCTTTGGTATCAATTTGAACTGGCTGAAAGATAAGTGGTCTATTAAGAAGTACTTAGATACCAAAGGCTTCAGGTACAGTTTAAATGAAATTCTCCCATTTCTTGGTGATTTTCGTGATTCTGCCTCATTTGTGTTGGCTTCATCTTTAGGCTGACTTTTCCATCGTTCTAAGACAACCATTAACTATAACAGGAGTTGTATGCTGCCTTATCACATCCATTGTACAAAATTCCTAAGCTTTGCTTTCTCATTGAACCACCCTTTAATAAAGCAGAAAATGAGTTCATCTCTGGAATAACTGCATGAGCTATACTTCATGAGTATTCCCCAATGAGGGAAATTTGATTAGATTTGGGGAAGGAAACTATGATATCTCTTCTTTCTATGACCCTGTTTGCCATGGTCTGAACTAGACTTCAGAAGGTCAGTTGGGCAATTTCTCCATATCCTTAAGGTCAGAGTAACTTAGTATATATTATTGCATCATTTTTATTGTGTTAATTTTTCCTGTTTCCTCTGTAACAATGCAAAGTTTAAGGGCATATTGTATCTCTTTTATTCCTTTATTATTGATGCTCACCAGCTACCACAGGAGTCTCTTCACTGTAGAAAGCCAATACATAGTCACTCTCTATCTAAACGTCATTCTGATTAAATGGCCTTAGAATTATGTAATTTTAGATTTATAAAAAAATTTTTTTTTAAGTTTTTGTCCATGCCACACACAGGCATGTGGTGTCTTAGTTCCTTATCTGGGGAGCAAACCCATGCCCTTGACAGTGGAAACACAGAATCTTACCCACTGGACTGTCCTTTTATAATTTTTGACTTAGGCTTTGCCTCTTGGGTCGTATTGAGCCAGAACTAGGTCATCAGTCAATTATTAAGCCCATGTTGCTGCTGCTGCTAAGTCGCTTCAGTCGTGTCCGACTCTGTGCGACCCCATGGACTGCAGCCTACCAAGCTCCTCCGTCCATGGGATTTTCCAGGCAAGAGTACTGGAGTGGGGTGCCATTGCATCCTACTATATGCCAGGTTTTTTGTGGGTGTTTGGATGGAAGAAATCGCAGGGGGTTTACTACAGGTATTATCTCATTAAAATATTTGAAGACCAAGGGAAAGGGAAGATAGCTATCTCCCAGGTCTGTGCTTCTCAGCTTATCAGTTTCAGGATTCTTCTTATTCTCAGGTGCCCTGCCCAGGTTCTCAGTGCCATTGTGTGTGTTGACCAGTGTCTCTGGCTTTCTACTGATGCTGCTGCTGCTGCTGCTAAGTCGCGTCAGTCATGTTCGACTCTGTGCAACCCCGTAGACGGCAGCCCACCAGGTTCCCCCGTCCCTGGGATTCTCCAGACAAGAACCCTGGAGTGGGTTGCCATTTCCTTCTCCAACGCATGAAAGTGAAAAGTAAAAGTTAAGTCGCTCAGTCGCGTCCGACGCTTAGCGACCCCATGGACTGTAGCCCACCAGGCTCCTCCGTCCATGGGATTCTCCAGGCAAGAGTACTGGAGTGGGTTGCCATTGCCTTCTCCATTGCTATTGCTACAGCCCCTTATCTGTGGGATGCCTCCTCTATCTGTTCATCAAACCATTATGAAACACCTGTGAGGATCCCAGGATGACTGAAGTTAATGACCTGCTTTTGGAACTCCACAGGCTAATGAAAGGTTTATGTGCAAATATTGGGTTGGCCAAACATTGGGATTTTACATAATATAGAACTTTTTGGCCCAACCCAATAGTAATGTGGTGTGTACAGGATACAAATAAGCATCAGAGTTAATCTAAGCTCCCAGAACAGGAAACTTAAGACAATTTTCCCTGAGATAGTTATTAAAAAAAAAGTATAACAGGCATTGCATAAGAGGTTGCAACATGGATGGAGGACATGTGGTAGAACCTAGATGTTAAGCTACTATAGTAGTATAAATACATTTCTTTTTAATTTTCCTCCATTTTTTCCCTTTGTGATGAGAACTTTTAAGATTTACTCTCTTAGCAACTTTCAAACAGACATCCAATATTAGAATCTGCCTGCAATGTGGGAGACTTGGGCTAGATCCCCTGGGTTAGGATGATCCCCTGGAGAAGGGAAAGACTACCCACTCCAGTATTTTGGCCTGGAGAAGTCCATGGGGTCGCAAAGAGTTGGAAATGACTGAGCAACTTTCATTTTCTTTAGGAGTGACAGATTTGATCTCCTTGCTGCCCAAGGGACTCGCAAAAGTCTTCTTCAGCACCACAGTTTGAAAGCATCAACTCTTCGGTGCTCAGACTTTTTTATTGTCCAGCTCTTACATGACTAGTACATGACTAGAAAAACCATAGCTTTGACTATAGGGACCTTTGTAGGCAAAGTGATGCTTCTGCTTTTTAATATGCTGTCTAGGTTTGTGATAGCTTTTCTTCCAAGGAGCTAGATGTCTTTTCATTTCATGGCTGCAGTCACCATCCACAGTGATTTTGAAAACCTGAAAAATAAAGTCTCTCATTGTTTCTATTTTTTCCCCATCTATTTGCCTTGAAGTGATGGAATCAGATGCCATGATCTTAGCTTTTGAATGTTGAGTTTTAAGACAGCTTTTTCACTCTCCTCTTTCACCTTCATCAAGAGGCTCTTTGGTTCTTCTTTGCTTTCTGCCATAAGGGTGGTGTCATCTCCATGTACGAGGTTATTGATGTTTCTCCTGGCAATCCTGATTCTAGCTTGTGCTTCATCAAGCCTGGCATTGTGCATTGCATATTCTTTGTATAAGTTAAATAATCAGGGTGACAATAGACAGCCTTGACATACTCTTTTCCGAATTTGAGCCAGTGCATTGTTCCATGCCCTGTTCTAACTGTTGCTTTCTGACCTGCCTACAGGTTTCTCAGGAGGTAGGTAAGGTGTTCTGGTATTCCTATCTCTTTAAGAATTTCCACAGTTTGCTGTGATCTATGATAACTTTAGCATAGTCAATGAAGAAGAAGTAGATGTTTTTCTGGTATTCTCTTGCTTTTTCTATGATCAAGTGGATTTTGCCAATTTGATCTCTGATTCTTCTGCCTCTCCTAAATCCATCTTTTACATCTGGAAGTTCTCAGTTCATGTACTGAGAAGCCTAGCTTGAAGGATTTTGAGCATTACTTTACTAGCATATGAAATGAGAATGGTTACCATGCTGTATATTATTGCATCCCAGTGACTTATTTATTTTATAACTGGAAGTCTGTGTCTATAGAGCCCCTCACCCATGGCCACTCTCTAGCAACCACCAACCAATCAATCAATCTGTTCTCTGTATCTCTGATTTTTTTTTTCTTAGATTCTACACATGAGATCACACATAATTTCTCTAACACATTTATGTACCTGGATCTTTTAATATATCTGAGAAATTGATAAGAACAAGGTCATTTTTTATGTTCCAATTCAAGTGGTCTGTCTGGCTAAAATGTTGGTGACCTTTAAATCACTAACCTACATCAAGGAGAACAATTTCATCATGAATATACAAGTAAACCATAGTCCAAAAAAAGCTTAGGTGTATCTTTCTGTTCAGTGGGAAGAATTTTGAGCCAGACCTACATGAGAGGAAGCCTATTAAAGCAACTCATTGCCTGCAGTGACTGGAGAGGATCTCTCAGCAAAGCATCTTCCCAGTGGGATCTCTATTCCTTTCTTTCTGGCCACAAATTCTCAACAGTTAACACACTGAGTGGTGAGGTCAATAAAGTGGGGCATCCTTTTCTGTAGATGTCTTGGTGATAATGCAACCCGGCCTGAAGAGAACATTAGCCTAGATTAGCTCATTATCTTTGAGATGAACTTCAGAATCATTTCCGTTCAGTGGAGAAAGGAAGATGAGATCACAGGGTACAAGGTGAGGCAGGACTGGAGAGCAGTCACTAGATCCCCCTGGGGAAAGCCTCATTCAGATGGTGTCAGCTCTGCCATCTTTTCTGTGGTTGGTTTCATCCTGAGGTCCTGACTTCTCTTTCCCAACTTTTAGCTCTTTCTTTGTGGTGGTGGGCAAAGTAATGTGGCCCCGCCCACAAAACATCCTCCTTCTCATTCCTAGAACCCGTGATTTTGTTACCTGACTTGGCAAAAGAGACTTGGCTAAGGCGATTTATGTCGGGAATTTTCAAATGGAGGGATTATCCTGGATTTTCTGGGTGAAACCAATGTAATCACACGTGTCTTTACAAGTGGAAGAGGGAGGGAGGTGAGTTGGAGAAGGAAAGCTGTTGACAGAAGCGTAAATGTGACACAATCAGTATCCAAGGAATGTGGGCAGCCTTTAGGAACTGGGAAAGGCTCCCTCAGAATCTTCAGAAGGAATGCAGTTCTGTCAGCACCTGGATTTTAGCTCAATGAGACCTATTACACACTTCTTACTTCCAGAAGTGTGAGAGACTAAATGTATGTTGTTATTAGATGCTAAGTCTGTGGTAATTTGTTACATCAGCTGTAGGAATTGAATGCACCTCTCTTCACTTAATTCCCATGACCTGGGAGGTCACCCCTGCCCCATCCATCACCATCCTCCACCATGAAGTCTGTTCAGAGTCTTTGATTCAGTGGTTAATGCAGGGATATTGTCAGGATCAAACCTGTACCAGAGCTAGAAGTGGAATGCCAGCGACATCTCAAGACAAAGTGAGAGCAACAGAGGGCTTGAGGTCAATCAAGTTTGAGACATACCACCAGCAAAGTGTGGGAAGAAAGGGGAGGAGTGTCACCCAAAACGAACACTAACCACTGTGTGCAGGAATGGAGAAGCTAAGATGGGGCATGAGGCAAGGACAGCCAAAAATGTTTCAGCATGACTAAGAGAAATATGTTATGTGATTTTGTTGGGTTCCACAACCTCTGGAACACAGTGACCCAGTTATGAAGGCACTGTGATCTTTTCTCTTACTGTTAAAATATCTTTTGATGAATGTTTTCAACAAGGAGAAAATTAAAAAATCAAGAAATGAGAGCTTAGAGAAACAATCATATCTATCTATATACATACGAATATATTTTAATAATTGATGGAGACTCACACAATACCCCAAAGTGCCTATTAACATATGTCTTAAAAACTTTATTTCCCATTTGAAAGTGATACAGACCTAAATGCTACAAAAGATCAGCTAAAATGATGTGAATTATTCCCACATATTCTGTAAAAAATTTTCTTTTGCTTTTAAAAAAACTATTTTGGTTTTAAAACATTTCTCAAAGATGTACAATAATATATAGCTTTTAAAAAACATTTGTCTTTATTAGCACCTCACTACCACTTTAAAATGTAGCTTGGGAAAGCATGATTATTACCATTTCATAGGAAATAGGCCCAGAGAAGATCCGTGACTTGCCAGAAGACTTAAACTTGTGAGGCACTGAAACTTGAATTGTAACAGATATTATTACCTCATTAAATTTTCACAGCATGAGATGAAGCAAGTAAATGGTATATTATTTCATTTTAATATTGGGGAAATTAAAGCCAAATTGGTGAAGCAGTATTGCTAGCAAAATGCAGCAATGTGGAAGATTCTATACCTCATTGCCTTTTTCACTCCTAAGTACCTGAAATGTTAAAGTTTTACTTCGTTTTTAAGACACAGTTTGTAATATGCCTCTTTTTTTCTGAAACGAAATCCCAGTTAAAATGCTGACAGAGTACTCAGCCGGGGAGTTCAGTGGCCTCTGCTCAGCTGACAGGCCCACAGAATTACCAAGCAGACAGGCTCTGGGACCAGGCCTGGATGATCCTTCCCCTGATTAACTGCACTAACTGCTGTGTCCTTTTTACAAGCACTGACTCTGCAGATTGTGGGAGTTTCTGAAGCTGTTCAGAAAACAGTCAAGTGAGGAGATGGGAGAGAGGCCTGAGGTAAACAGTGAGCATGGCACTTATTTTCCACTGATTGACAGGCAGTTGTTCCTTGGGTTACCACAGGTTCTGTTAAAATAGAATATCAATTCAAGAAGCCAGTTCTCCTCATGTCCTCAAGTTGGGCCCCCTTTGTATGCCTGAGAAAATGGAGGCGCCCTGTATGGCGCCACCTCAGCACCTACAGAGTGCGTTCTCTGGAGGAACACTTGTCCTGCTGGGAGGCCTGTGAAAGGGGCTCCTATGATAAAGTAAGTTAAAAATTCTACCACCGTTTCCTCACTGATTAGATTCCAAAATGAACGAAAATATATTAAAAGCTTTGTTTGGCTAACAAGCAACTTTTTCTAAACGTATTAAATCAAACAACACCTGCTCTCTGCCACCATATAAAAACAAATATAAACCTTTGTGAGAAACTATTTCTTATTTTTCATTAGGTTTTTTTAACCCTAAAAAAATTTTTTTTAGTGGGATTTCAGAAGAAAGATGATAAAGCTAAAAGGAGAAGAGTTGAGATTCTTGTGATTCTATTGCTCCCTAGGAGTAAAAAATCATAAAATGTCTTCAGGTCTTACATTGTCCATTTATAAAATAAATAACATTTTCCTCAACTCATGGTGTTGACAAGTTTTAATCAGACTTTTACTAAAGTGATATAAGATTAAACAATGGAAACACCTTAAGCCATTTAGAAGAAAGTGAGACAGATTATTTTTCAGAAATGATGTTTTTAAACAGTATCTAATGCTTTGCTCATTTACAAGACCAGATCATATAATCAACAAGGACTTACTCTATAGCAGAGAGAACTCTATTCACTGTTCTATAATAATCTATATGGGAAAATAATCTGAAAAAAATGAATATATGTATATATATATAACTGAACCACTTTGCTGTAAACCTGAAATTAACACAACATTGTAAATTACCAACTTTGTAAATCACCAACACTGTAAATACACCAGTATAAAATAAAAATTAAATTAAAAATAATGTAAGACCAGATCATAGTATTCTTCATTTTCTTCAAATCTTTGGTGGAATTTAGTATTTTAATCCCATATATTAAGTTATATATAGAATTTAGAGAGACAACTGGCATTTTTTTTAATAGCTAAAAAAAGACATCTGAAGGATGAATGATGTGAAAACCATGAGAATATAGACAATTTGTTTTCTCACAGCCTAAATACATTGAGTTACTTCTCAAAGGCCAGTCTCATGAGAGAGGTAAAAATGTATTTATTTAATTACTATATATAGGGTAGCATGGAAACTATATTTCTTGGAATACTGAGCTGCCTGCCAAAATTGTCTTCTTATGTCTACTATTATTCAAATTAGATAGTTTAAAAAATAACAAATAGTTTAGAAGAACAAGTAATTCGGTAAGATTATACTATTAATTTACATCTTTTGATACTTTCCATCCATCTCATTTGCTCAGAGTTAAGGAGAGTGAAAAAGTTGCCTTAAAACTCAACATTCAGAAAACTAAGATCATGGCATTTGTCCCATCACTTCATGGCAAATGCATGGAGAAACAATGGAAACAGTGAGAGACTTTACTTTTGGGGGCTTCAAAATCACTGCAGACGGTGACTGCAGCTATAAAATGAAAAGACTCTTGCTCCTTGGAAGAAAAACTATGACCAACATAGATAGCATATTAAAAGCTGAGACGTTATTTTGCCAACAAAGTCCGTCTAGTCAAAGCTATGGTTTTCCAATAGTCATGTATGGATGTGAGAGTTGGACTATAAAGAAAGCTGAGAGCCAAAGAGTTGATGCTTTTGAACAGTGGTGTTGGAGAAGACTCTTGAGAGTCCCTTGGACTGCAAGGAGATCCAACCAGTCCATCCTAAAGGAAATTAGTCCTGAATATTCATTGCAAGGACTGATGCTGAAGTTGAAACTCCAATACTTTGGCCACTTGATGAGAACAGCTGACTCATCGGAAAAGACCTTGATGCTGAGGAAGATTGAAGGCAGGAGGAGAAGTGAAAACAGAGGATGAGATGGTTGGATGGCATCACCGATTCGATGGACATGAGTGTGAGCAAGCTCCGGGAGTTGGTGATGAACAGGGAAGCATGGCGTGCTGTAGTCCATGGGTCGCAAAGAGTCGGAGACGACTGAGCAACTGAAATGAACTGAAGGCAGACACAGTGCGTGAAGAAAAGCCTTTGTACATTTCCTTGTTTTTGAAAACTACTTTATTCACTAGTCATTTTAACACCCACCCTCAATCAATGCTTCACAGAAACATGCAATAAACACATCCAGATTTGCCTTGTATTATGTTAGAGAATTGAAAATAAACTCCTTACGATACAGATCCAGAAAGTTTGAGGATAGTATTTTTGTTCCAGCTTAATCACAAAAAAAGCAATATAGAATATTTTAGTTCAATCTCTTCCACTTCTCGTGCTTCCCAGTTGTTAACTGAATGAAATGAGAATCTCATGCTTTTCCATGTAAGAGCCACCATAATCTGTTTTCTCCCTCATCCCATGGCTTAGTTCCCATGGGCCTGAAGGATCTAGTCTTTGCTCCAGCTAGCATCCCTCGGACACGCATTCTTCCTGTCTGCACTCTGTGTCCATGCCTTTCCTCTCCAATCTCACCTCCAGTCATCTGAAACCTATTACTATTATTAGAGGTTAAAACATTTGCCCCAGGTCACTAAGCAAGGCTTGGAAAAAGCTACAGCTCAAAACCAGGCACTGATCTGTAGAACCCACGGCCAACCACGCCACTGAACTGCTTAAATGCTGAAAGAGCTTTTAGTATTTCTAAATGCTGAAATGCTGATAGAGCTGGCCTTGCATTCTGGTTCTATGGTTCCCATCCGGATGACTTTGGGGTAAACACTGATCTCTCTAATTGTTATAAGAATTATAATAAATCTTCGATTCAATAAGATGATTAGCAATTGGTTGATTTAACCTTCAGTTAAGTAAGATGATTAGCAATTGGTTCAGTCCTTGATCTGGACTGAAGACCCAGCAAATGCCAGCAGTTTTTTGTAAAAATAACTTACCCTGTTATATATATCATAGATACATAAATAAATTTCTTTCCTTCCTCCCTCCCACCCTCCTTTCCCTTTTTTTCCCCTTCCTCTCTCTTTCTCCCTTCCCCAGTCAGATTCTATGATTCTTGAGGGGGAGAAAAAAGTTTTATTCATTTTGTTCTTAAACTTTACAGGTGTTAAATATGTATTTTTGATTGATTGATTGATTAGTATTTAATCATTCTTTATATTTTGTGATAGAAAATTTCCAGTTGCTGACTAGGAACACTACCATTAAATACTTAAGTAATATAATAGCCACCTATCCTATTACAGAACAGACACTTCTCAATAACGCAGACATTTTAAGTAATCTTTTGGTATTTGTTAACATTCAGTAAATATTTTTAAATTTATCTTTCTTTGACAAATGCTCTAACAGCATTTATATTTTTGATCATCAATATTTTTTATGCCATAGAAAATGTCTTATTAATATTTTATCCTAGCATGGGCTGGTATGGTGATTAATTTAGTATTCACATGGATAGATACCACATGCACTTTTCTAGGTG
This sequence comes from Oreotragus oreotragus, assembly GCA_006410675.1. Lineage (NCBI taxonomy): Eukaryota > Metazoa > Chordata > Mammalia > Artiodactyla > Bovidae > Oreotragus > Oreotragus oreotragus. The sequence goes on from SJYX01018444.1 coordinate 463,799, forward strand.
TTTCACTATCATTTACTTTAGCTAATAGGCACTTAAAATCTTGCTGATTTTCCCCCAAAGACTCATAGTCATCTATAACATTCTTCAATAATTGGGCTTTAAGTGGAAGTTAAGAGGGTTGACTACTTCCAGATATGACAAAATTTTCTACTAGTTTAAATTTAAAATTTGAATAACCCTTAAGATATCAAGTTTTGAAATTCTCTAAGAAATTGAAAATTAATACTGTGAAATAAAGTGAAATAAAATGACCTGGGTTTTGTTATTAAAAGCTATTTATAGAAGTCCTAATTTATAAAAATACTATTCAGTATTATTTTAATTCATACACTAATGCAATAAAAACATCTGGAACCTAAAAATTGCTGCCAGAATAAATTAAATGTATCATTAAGACTTTTCAGGAAGTTTTAAGATATGCTTATTTCAATGTCAACTCTTCGTATCTCCTCTAAAGCCATTTTACTTTCTTTAGATCAGCATGTCTGTCGTGATGTTGATTGTCTAAGTATCGACTGATAATTATTTGTGAGAAATAGTCTTTCATGTATTCAACTGTTTTTAAATCTAAGTCAGGATTTCCTGCAGTGGTGACTGGCTTTGAGTAGGGACAGATTGGAGTGTTTCTCCACCATGTAGCCCTTGTCCACTCTTGTAGTGGTTCCAGCTAATGGATGGGGAATGAATGGTGGTGGGTGGGAAATAAAAGAAGGCAGAAGACTATTTCTAGCTAAAGTCTACCAATTCACAGGAAATGTTTTTGTTTGTTTGTGTTTGGAGAAATGGCTACCAAACTCTAAGAGTAAAATATCAGTAACCTCATATTTGTCATCTCTCACATCATCTTTTCTAATACCCACAACAACCCTTGTGAATTTATTATTAACCTCATTTTACAGATGAGGAAACTAAAAAGCTAATTCACAAAGATTACATGTGAGTCAACGAAAGAATTATGACTTTAATGGAGGTCTTTGGCTTCAGGAGTGATGCACTTTCTTCTCTGTATATCACCTGAAATTTTCCTTGGAAGTGAAAAATAAAACCTTTGGCAAGTTAAAGAATATGTCCTTAGTGGTATTAATATTGTAATTATGCCACATTATCATAACAGACAAGCAATTAACCTAAATGACGAAAGTTAGCATGGCTTCTAAACACAGCCACGCTTAGTTTTTTGGCACTTAGGAGGAGAGCAAAAAGAACCAAGCAGATTAAGAAGGCTCTAAGAGCCAGCAAATTTGCAAAACTCAACAGTGGCCACAGGACTGGAAAAGGTCAGTTTTCATTCCAACCCCAAAGAAAGGCAAAGCCAAAGAATGATCAAACTACCGCACAATTGCATTCATCTCACATGCTAGTAAAGTGATGCTGAAAATTCTCCAAGCCAGGCCTCAGCAATACGTGAACCGTGAACTCCCTGATGTTCAAGCTGGTTTTAGAAAAGGCAGAGGAACCAGAGATCAAATTGCCAACATCCGCTGGATCAAGGAAAAAGCAAGAGAGTTCCAGAAAAACATCTATTTCTGCTTTATTGACTATGCCAAAGCTTTTGACTGTGTGGATCACAATCAACTGTGGAAAATTCTGAAAGAGAGGGGAATACCAGACCACCTAACCTGCCCCTTGAGAAATCTGTATGCAGGTCAAGAAGCAACAGTTAGAACTGGACATGGAACAACAGACTGGTTCCAAATAAGAAAAGGAGTACATCAAGGCTGTATATTGTCACCCTGTTATTTAACTTATATGCAGAGTACATCATGAGAAACACTGGGCTGGAAGAAGCAGAAGCTGGAATCAAGATTGCCAGGAGAAATATCAATAACCTCAGATATGCAGATGATACCACCCTTATGGCAGAAAGTGAAGAGGAGCTAAAAAGCCTCTTGATGAAAGTGAAAGAAGAGAGTGAAAAAGTTGGCATAAAGCTCAACATTCAGAAAACGAAGATCAGGGCATCCGGTCCCATCACTTCATGGGAAATAGATGGGGAAACTGTGGAAACAGTGGCTGACTTTTTTTTTTTTTTTTTTTTGGCTCCAAAATCACTGCAGATGGTGACTACAGCCATGAAATTAAAAGACACTTACTTCCTTGGAAGGAAAGTTATGATCAACCTAGATAGCATATTAAAAAGCAGAGACATTACTTTGCCAACAAAGGTCCATGTAGTCAAGGCTATTATTTTTCCAGTGGTCATGTATGGATGTGAGAGTTGGACTGTGAAGAAGGCTGAGAGCCGAAGAATTGATACTTTTGAACTATGGTGTTGGAGAAGACTCTTGAGAGTCGCTTGGATTGCAAGGAGATCCAACCAGTCCATTCTAAAGTAGATCAGTTCTGGGTGTTCTTTGGAAGGAATGATGCTAAAGCTGAAACTCCAGTACTTTGGCCACCTCATGCAAAGAGTTGACTCATTGGAAAAGACTCTGATGCTGGGAGGGATTGGGGGCAGGAGGAGAAGGGGACGACAGAGGATGAGATGGCTAGATGGCATCACCTACTCAATGGATGTGAGTTTAAGTGAACTCCAGGAGTTGGTGATGGACAGGGAGGCCTGGTGTGCTGCAATTCATGGGGTTGCAAAGAGTCAGACACCACTGAGCGACTGAAATGAACTGAAGATTTCTTTCTATATCTGTCATTCACTGTCTGAATTTGGGAAATTGAAAGTGGTAAAATTTCATTTTTCCACCTTCCTATCAGAACCTATTGATTGTAAAGCCTCTGCATTGCAAAGTAAGATGGAGCATGGGTTCAATTCTTTTAAAGCATCTTAATTAAATGAGAGAGCACTTGCTTGTACCCATTACTCAGATATTAGCCAAGAATCTTTCTTTCTAGTGTTCCAGCAGTGTTTTTCTTTTAATCCTTAAAGAGAGTGAAAATGCCCAGACTTTGTAAGAACAAGTCAACCAGAGTTGTTATTAAGAAAGCAAAAAGCAGGTTTGCTTCTACAACCTAACATCTCAATTTACGTGCCTCTACCCACCTCCCTACACACACATAAGGGGTCCCCTATCTCCATTTGCTAGATCCTTTACTGAGAACTAAAGTCCTCTTCCTGTTCTAAACACTGCTCTGAAGCATCCAAAAGTCCTTCCAACTCCCAAATTATTTTATTATTATTTTTAATTGTCATTAAAAAAATTATTTTTACTTTATAGTACCGTATTGGTTTTGGCATACATTGACATGAATCCGCCACGGGTGTACATGTACTCCCAAACATGAACCCCCCCCTCCCACTTCCCACCCAAATTATTTTAACCTCTAAGAAAACTCCCAACCCCTTAATATAGACCAAGATTCAGCATATGTTTTTGGTAAAGGGCCAGATAGTAAATGTTTTCATCTCTGGGGGCCAGATGATGTCCCTCACAAATACTTAACGTGCAAGTTATAGCGTGAAAGCAATCACAGATAATAAGTAAACAAATAAGCATGGCTGTGTTTCTTTTTTCTTTGGCTGTGTTTCAATAAAACTTTATTTACAAAAATAGATGGCAGGCTGCATTTGGCTCCGGGGCCATAGTTCCATATTCCCTGATATAGACCATCTCCTTCATTTAATTGTGTTCTAGTCAAAGAAACAAAAGTTTCTTGTTTTACAAGAGTAAACTGATCTTTATTTAGCCAGGATGAGAGCACCAACAACATGCTAAGTCCTACACCCTGTGCTGCGGATTTAGTGGCAATTAACTCAGACTTGGATTCTGGGTTTATGTTGCTTCCTTTCCTTCTCCCAGGAGAAGAGCAGGATTATCTTGGCATAGGATGACAATATCCTAAATTAGAAATTCACTTCTTTTGCACTGGTATACATGCTCTGCCAACAAAGCCTTGGGTAAACTTGCAAACTAAACAAAGTTTGCCTACTTACATTCCTTCTCAATCTTCTCTTTACCTTATCTCTCACCTCTCTGACAGTCAGCTCCTTGCTCTACTGCCTCAAGTTTTCCCTCTCCTTCTGCATTTCACACTCTTACTCTACAATCATATACCCTTCCCTACAGTCTTCTTAATCTATCGGCCCCAACACAATGTCCTTAGAGTCTTTAATTTCGCAAACTAAACTTACTAACACCAAGGTATAAGTGATGCAGATTTTTTTGTTTAAAAGACAAACTTAGTTCGTGTACACCCATGGCAGATTCATGTCAATGTATGTCAAAACCAATAGAGTACTGTAAAGTAAAATAAAGTAAAATGGAAGCTCTAAAAAAATAAATAAATAAATAAATAAATAAAATAAATTAGTAAGTAGTGAGAAAATAAAAACAAACAAAAAAAAATAAAATGTATTAACTGGGGAAAAAAAAAAAGACAAGCTTGTGATTCCTAATTCTACTGTAGCTGGCGATAAAGTAAATATGATCAAATACGCATCTGCATACTCTGCCTAAACTGTCAGAGTTTAAACCCATATTTTCTGGGCTCAATAGAAATTCAGCTGAATCCTGAATAAGGAGAGCCTCCAGCAGCTTTTTCAGTTTTCTGAAAGAAGGGAGAAAAGAGAGCAGAGGTGCTTATTATGGGAGGTACAGGCAGTCCAAGGGCTACCTTGCTGTGCCAGCTATAACAGAAGGTATCTGACAGATTAATTTAGGCCAGCACACACCTTACTGGGAAATAGGCATTAATATAGGAAAGTGGAATTAAATATTAAGTCTGTCAAAATAAAAATATGAATTGTCTCTGCTCCCTCCTCATTTCATATATCCTAAGTTTTCAAAGGTGGCTTTTGTCTGGTGATCTAGGTAGTCAGCTCTGACAACTCTGACTCATTTGTAAATTCAAAGGCCTTTTGGACCACAGTCTAGGTACTGGGGAACTGATGACTTGGTTTTTTTTAGCTGAGAGATAAAAATTTAAGTGAATATTTGTGAATGAATAGAAAAATATCATGAGCAATTTTTGTTTGTAGAAAAGGGAGGTGAGATTCTGTACTAGTCTAAAAAGTCCATGGTAATAGTTTAAGAGGGCAGGGGATAATGATATATATAAAACAAAGAAGAAAGTCTATAAAATTCAATCAACTTTTGTAGGCTTGTTTGGTACAAAAAAGCCCAGGAAAGCTTGGAGTAGCTTGACTTTTCAGCAAACATAATGGGCCTTGGCCTTGAGCCTACTCCAATGCATTCATTTTCTCTAGGGAGTTGTTTTTCTTATCCAAGAAACTGGTCTAAAAACAGTTAGGGTTACTTAAGAAGCGATGATTTACTATTTAGTCCTGGAAGGGCTGTANTCCTCTGGAGATTTCTGTGGAGAACGCCTCCTCATGAAATGCGACGGGATGGCCCAGAATCATTTCTCGACGTAGAAGGGAAAAGATGTGTATAAGAGACATACATTGACATGAATCCGCCACGGGTGTACATGTACTCCCAAACATGAACCCCCCCCTCCCACTTCCCACCCAAATTATTTTAACCTCTAAGAAAACTCCCAACCCCTTAATATAGACCAAGATTCAGCATATGTTTTTGGTAAAGGGCCAGATAGTAAATGTTTTCATCTCTGGGGGCCAGATGATGTCCCTCACAAATACTTAACGTGCAAGTTATAGCGTGAAAGCAATCACAGATAATAAGTAAACAAATAAGCATGGCTGTGTTTCTTTTTTCTTTGGCTGTGTTTCAATAAAACTTTATTTACAAAAATAGATGGCAGGCTGCATTTGGCTCCGGGGCCATAGTTCCATATTCCCTGATATAGACCATCTCCTTCATTTAATTGTGTTCTAGTCAAAGAAACAAAAGTTTCTTGTTTTACAAGAGTAAACTGATCTTTATTTAGCCAGGATGAGAGCACCAACAACATGCTAAGTCCTACACCCTGTGCTGCGGATTTAGTGGCAATTAACTCAGACTTGGATTCTGGGTTTATGTTGCTTCCTTTCCTTCTCCCAGGAGAAGAGCAGGATTATCTTGGCATAGGATGACAATATCCTAAATTAGAAATTCACTTCTTTTGCACTGGTATACATGCTCTGCCAACAAAGCCTTGGGTAAACTTGCAAACTAAACAAAGTTTGCCTACTTACATTCCTTCTCAATCTTCTCTTTACCTTATCTCTCACCTCTCTGACAGTCAGCTCCTTGCTCTACTGCCTCAAGTTTTCCCTCTCCTTCTGCATTTCACACTCTTACTCTACAATCATATACCCTTCCCTACAGTCTTCTTAATCTATCGGCCCCAACACAATGTCCTTAGAGTCTTTAATTTCGCAAACTAAACTTACTAACACCAAGGTATAAGTGATGCAGATTTTTTTGTTTAAAAGACAAACTTAGTTCGTGTACACCCATGGCAGATTCATGTCAATGTATGTCAAAACCAATAGAGTACTGTAAAGTAAAATAAAGTAAAATGGAAGCTCTAAAAAAATAAATAAATAAATAAATAAATAAAATAAATTAGTAAGTAGTGAGAAAATAAAAACAAACAAAAAAAAATAAAATGTATTAACTGGGGAAAAAAAAAAAGACAAGCTTGTGATTCCTAATTCTACTGTAGCTGGCGATAAAGTAAATATGATCAAATACGCATCTGCATACTCTGCCTAAACTGTCAGAGTTTAAACCCATATTTTCTGGGCTCAATAGAAATTCAGCTGAATCCTGAATAAGGAGAGCCTCCAGCAGCTTTTTCAGTTTTCTGAAAGAAGGGAGAAAAGAGAGCAGAGGTGCTTATTATGGGAGGTACAGGCAGTCCAAGGGCTACCTTGCTGTGCCAGCTATAACAGAAGGTATCTGACAGATTAATTTAGGCCAGCACACACCTTACTGGGAAATAGGCATTAATATAGGAAAGTGGAATTAAATATTAAGTCTGTCAAAATAAAAATATGAATTGTCTCTGCTCCCTCCTCATTTCATATATCCTAAGTTTTCAAAGGTGGCTTTTGTCTGGTGATCTAGGTAGTCAGCTCTGACAACTCTGACTCATTTGTAAATTCAAAGGCCTTTTGGACCACAGTCTAGGTACTGGGGAACTGATGACTTGGTTTTTTTTAGCTGAGAGATAAAAATTTAAGTGAATATTTGTGAATGAATAGAAAAATATCATGAGCAATTTTTGTTTGTAGAAAAGGGAGGTGAGATTCTGTACTAGTCTAAAAAGTCCATGGTAATAGTTTAAGAGGGCAGGGGATAATGATATATATAAAACAAAGAAGAAAGTCTATAAAATTCAATCAACTTTTGTAGGCTTGTTTGGTACAAAAAAGCCCAGGAAAGCTTGGAGTAGCTTGACTTTTCAGCAAACATAATGGGCCTTGGCCTTGAGCCTACTCCAATGCATTCATTTTCTCTAGGGAGTTGTTTTTCTTATCCAAGAAACTGGTCTAAAAACAGTTAGGGTTACTTAAGAAGCGATGATTTACTATTTAGTCCTGGAAGGGCTGTAATGTCTTGGAAGTCTAATCTCTACCTGACTTTACTTGAATGAATGCATCTCTCTTGCTTGATAAACATATTCATTGGACAACAATGAAATTACTTGGCTAATTATGATGTCAGTTGACACAGGTGGTATAAAGACATCTTAAAGTTGGATTCTTGATGAATGTGGAAGAGGAGAGTGAAAAAGCTGGCTAGAAACTCAACATTCAGAAAACTAAGATCATGTCATTCTGTCCCATCACTTTATGGTAAGTAGATGGGGGAAAAATGGAAACAGTTGCAGATTTTATTTTGAGGGGCTCCAAAATCACTGTGGACTGTGATTGCAGCCACAAAATCAAAAGACACTTGCTCCTTGGAAGAATGGCTATGACAAACCTAGACTGCATATTAAAAAGCAGAGATATCATTTTGCTGACTAAGATTCGTATAGTCAGAGCTTTGATTTTTCCAGTATTTAGGAATGGTTCTGAGAGTTGGACCATAAAGAAGGCTGAGTGATGAAGAATTAATGCTTTCCAGCTGTGGTGCTGGAGAAGACTCTTTAGGGTCTCTTGGACAGCAAGCAGATCAAACCAGTCATTCCTAAAGGAAATCAACCCTGAGTATTCATTGGAAAGACTGATGGTGAAGCTGAAGCTCCAATACTTTGGCCACCAGATGGAAAGAACTGACTCATTGGAAAAGGCCCCAATGCTGGAAAGACTGAGGGAAGGGGGAGAAGGGAGTGAAAAAGCATGAAATGATTGGATTACATCAGTGACTCAGTGGACATGAGTTTGAGCAAACTTTGGGAGACAGTGAAGGATAGTGAAGCCTGGGGTGCTGCAGTCCACGGGTTCTCAAAGATTTAGACACAAAGCAATTGAACAACAACAACAAAGTTGGATTCAGCCCAGCTACAGCAAAGGGGAGACCACATTGAAAATAAAAGTAGAAATTCATCAGGATTTTCTCTCCAGAGGTGTAGGGCTCTCATCTCTGCTTCTTTATAATATATACTTCATCTTTTCTCTCTGTGTGAATAAGGGTTACTAGCCATTTTCATGCTATGGATGCCCTTGGAGCTTTGAAAAAAAATCTATGGGAAAAACTTCAGAAAATGCTTTCAATGTATAAAATATATTATATGAGATTAAAAAGAAAATGAAATATATTAAAACATTCAAAATATTAACTAAAATTTTCATTTTTTTCATTTAAATGTTTACAATATATTAATATATATGCTTCTTTATAATATGTGTGTTAGTTGCTCAGTTCTGTCCGACTCTATGCTACACTATGAACTGTAGCCTGCCAGGCTCCTCTGTCCATGGGATTCTCCAGGCAAGAATCCTGGAGTGGATTGCCATGCCCTCCTCCAGGGGATCTTCTCAACCAAGGGACTGAACCTGGGTCTCCTACATTGTAGGCAGACTCTTTACCATCTCAGTCATACAATAAAGTCAGTTAGAAGATCTGACAGTGTGTCAATATCTATAATAATTCCAAAATATGTATAATTTTTTGAGAGTTTTGATATAAAAATATTTTTAATTTTTACTGGAAATAAAATTGCAGGTATTACTAGCATCACTGCAATTTTGCCTAAATTTATAGTGTAGCTAGAGGCTGATGAAAATCGATGTACTTTTCCCCTCCTTCCAAGTTAATGAACTCTTTGAATTCTGCCCTTAGATCAGGGCTACCTGAGCTCAAGTTAAGATGTGCTTTTATATACGGTCTTATTTTTTATTCTGTACAAATTGGAAATTGGTAGCCTAAGAGCTGCACATTCTCAGATCCAGAGCCTCAATAATGGCCACATGTCAAAGGCCCAATGCCAGATCTCATGGAAAATTTTGGTGATTGGACAGAACAATCCATTCCTATTTCCCAAAACAGTAGAAGATCCTATAAAGCAAACATATCCTTGGTGCACTCTTTTGAGGACAAGGACCAAGAGAATTTTTAAAAAGATAAGATATGTATAAGGCAGACATACCAAAAAAGACCTTTACAAATACAGGTTTGAGACCTTTAAAAGCAATTTGAAAATTCCTTTCGGCACAGCTCACAGATATAATGAAGGGGGTTCCTCTCAGAGTGAAGAGTCATCGCTGATCATAGGGAAGAAAAGTTGCCTCTGCACAAATAAAAGTGTAGGTTTTGTAAAGCTCTGATACAACACTGCTTTTCCAACTGTACAGTCCAATAAGGTAGCTACTAGTCACAAAATTAAAAGACACTTACTCCTTGGAAGAAAAACTATGAGAAACCTAGACAGTGTATCTATTGGGCAATTGAAATATGGCTAGTAAGACCCAGGAGTGAATTTTAAATTTCATTTAATTTTATGTAGTTAAAATTTAAGTAATTAGAATTTAAATTTGTGTAGCCGTTTGTGGTTAGTGGTTACTGGGGTGGATACTTAGGTACAACCTGTTAAACAGTGCATCTCCATCACTTTCCTATAACCATGACATTCCAGCCAAACCAGCAAAGAACTCCTACTCTTTTACTTCTGTTGTATCTGTTTTCCCAGCCAGGTACAAACTCATGGTTTCTATTTCTCTAAGTCATTCCATACCTTATATGCTTAACTTACATCACACCTCCTCTGGAAGGCTTCTATTATCAACTTAGCCCTCTGAATGAATCTACTGCTCTATCATTAGTTGAGGCTTTTTCTTTTGGCTGCACTGCACAGGATATGAATTAGTTTCTCAACCAGGGATCAAACCCTTGTCTTCTGCACCGAAAGTGTGGAGTCTTAACCACTGGACTGTCAGGGAAGTTCTGCTAATCACTAACTGGTATAAATCATATGCAATTTTGTATTGATATTTATCTTTTTAAAAAAGTTTGATAATTTTTACCTTCCAGTAGAGTGCAGGCTTTTCTAGGAAGAAGAAACAATTTAATTCTCACGTCTCTTTGCGCAGTACCTAATCTTTGCATAGGGCTTCCCTGGTGGCTTAGCCATAGAGAATTAGCCTGGAATTCTGTAGCCACAGGAGACACAGGTTCAGTCCCTGGGTGGGGAAAATGCCCTGGAGGAGGACATGGCCACCCACTCCAGTTTTTCTTGCCTGGAGAATTCCGTGGACAAAGGCGCCTGGCAAGCTACAGTCCATAGCGTCCCACAGAGTCTAACATCACTGAAGTGACTTAGCACACATGCCGTCTTTACGTATAAGTGTTCAATACAATTTTGTTGAAGACGAGGTCACCAGATGCTTTGGAGGAAGAGAGGATACAAATAAAAACATAAATCCACTGGAGCAAGGATGCTTGAAAGTTGAGAATCATTGTAGAAACAGACTGCTGAAATATTTTAGAGTGAAGAGAGACCAAGAATTCATTTGGTGTTGTCTTTAGACAAATAAATTATTCTTTATGGACGAGACAACCAAGTTCTAATGATATTGACTAATTTAGCCAAGATCATGTGCCAATGAAGGATGGAAGGGAAACTGGAACACAGGTCTCTGACATTTAACATTTACAGGGCAGGGTCTTAGAAAGTTTGGGGACCTCTTAAGAAGAAAGAGAGAGGGGTCAATAGAAAGGAAAATTTGTGAAAAGGAATGCAAGAGAGGGTTTATAATGAATATTCTTGTTATGTTAGGTTTTCTGGAAACCTAAAAAGTAATTTCCACAAAATTAAAGAAAATTCAAAATATCCTTCTAATTTTAAATACTAGTAACTCCTAAGATATCTGACAAGATGGAACAAACACAGGAATCCAGGCACAAGGACTAGATATGTTCATGATCTCCTTTCATGCTTGATGGTCTCCAGATTACATTCTTTCACCAGATGGAGCCCTGGGGTGCATGTGCATGCCAGGCTGCAGTGAACTCAGTGTGGTGGGGAAACCTTGCCACAGCAAAAATAATTGACAACATTTCCTATAAAATGTTGACATGAACATTGGAGAAAGTGTCAGAAAAAGAATGATCATTAATGTTAGGTATGTAGTGCATTAAGGAGAAATCACCCATCTTCCTATCTTCTAGGCAATAGCAATATCATAAAAAGAAGGTAAAATCTAACATTTCATAAGCATTAGTATAATCATTCCCATGTACCCACTGGACTCATTTCTACAACCACATCAAAAGCTCTCCTATCAGAGATTACCCACTTCTTTTCACAGAACAGAGATATACAGGAGATAGAAGAAGGAAACTAAGGGAAATGAGTAGATAGATCCATGTTTAAAGAAAGGAGACTCAAGAGTCAAAGAATTGTACTGTGGGTGTGCTTAATTTTCTAAGAATGTGTGTGTGTGTGTGCTCAGCTGAGTATGTGCTTAGTCCAACTCTTTTCCACCCTATGGGCTATAAGGGATTGAACCCATGTCTCTTCATCCCCTGTATTGCAAGTGGATACTTTACCACTGAGCTGCTGGAGAAACCCTTGCGAAGAATATCCATAGGCTAAACAAAACACTAATTAAAACATTTAGACTAAGGTATAGTTACTATATAAAGTCATTCTCAACCTTTAAATTAGGAGAGCATGCTCAGTAATCCCTTCAAGTAGCCAGTATTTGAATGTTCTTACTGTACCTTGCAACATTATACTAAGACTCTCAAACCACAAGGCTACTTCACATGATGCCAAAGCCAGTGGCGTTTTCATGTGCTGCAGTCTATTTTTGCTCCTTTATCATAGACTGGAAAATTATCAAGTCATTCTATAAGTTTTTGGTAAAATGTCCGTTCATCCTTGATGTGGATATATTTGAGAAGCCAGATTTCAAAACCAAAAGAATATCTTGGGGATAATACACTGAAATGGTTAAGAAATGCTTTCATCTATCAGGAGGAATCATTACTTAGGAGAATCAGCTTATGGATAGAATTGATGGAAAATAATTTCCAGTGGAGAAGCAATGGAGAGTGAATATGTTAGTTAGAGAAAAAGTAAAACTGAAAAATTGACTGAGATGACCATGCCTGTGTACTGCCAATCTGATGCTGTGCTTTTGTGACAAGTATTAAGATTGTTTTAATGAAATATTATTAATAATATGCATTATGTGCTTATGATATTGAAAGGCACTTTGCTAAATTTAAGGATTATTTCATTTAATCCCTGCAGAGCTTAATATGGATGATTTGCATTATTTCTTTTTTATAGATAATGAAACTGAGAAAAAGTAAGTAGGTAAGATGTCCATAACACATGAGAAGGGACAGGGGTAGGAGTGAAAACCTAACAGACATACTCTGAGTAACCATATATGTAACCACCATGCTCTAATTTACACCTCAGATACATCAATGTGGTCCATGCTAAGTTGCTTCAGCCATGTCCAAATCTGTGCAACGCTGCCAGGCTCCTCTCTCCATGGGATTCTACAGATAAGATTACTGGCGTGGGTTGCTATGCTCTCCTTCAGGGGATCTTCCTGACCCAGGGATTGAACCTGCGTCTCTTGTCTCCTGCATTGGCAGGCAGGTTCTTTACCACTAGTGCCACTTGGGAAGCCCCAGACACATCAGTGCTATGATCAGTTTTTATCAAACTTAAATAATATACGAAGCCTTATTAGAAGAACGATTGTGTGAGATTTCGCATTTTGAGAAACACTGACTTAAAAATGTAAAGTCACATTCTCTGAAAGAAGCCACTGTTATGGACTGAACATTTGTGTCCTCTCCCAAATTTACGTATTACAGCTTCAACCCCCAGTATGACTGCATTAGGAGATGAAACCTCTAAGGAAGGGATCAAGGTTAAATGAGGACATAGGGCTGGGGCCCTCGTCCTGTAGTGTTAGTTATAGGAAAAGACATGAATGAACTCTGTCTCACTGTGCACAAGAGTGAAGGCCAAGTGAGGACACATGGGAAAGGTGGCCAGCTGCAAGTAAAGAGACCTGTCAGCAGAAATCCAATGGGCCAGTACCTTGATCTTGGGCTTCTAACTTCCAGAACTGTGAGAAAATAGATTTCTGTTGTTTAAGCCACCAAACTTATGGTATTTTATTATGACAGCTGAGCTAACTAAAACAGAAGCTTTGAATTGTAAATTTTCATTTTAAACAAGGAGTTATTTGTTTTAAACCTGCAAGATGATTTCTAAAGATAGCTATTGAAATGTAAATCTAAAATTAACAACTTTTTACAGAACTCTTACCCTGTTTCCCCTTAAAAATTATGTCCTTGATTTCCAGTGTCTGCGAATCTTTCATAGGACAAAACCTGGGCTAACCATTGTTACAGATCTTGTCAGTAAATTATTATTTTGCCTGCATTCAGAAATTAATATAGCCCGATTATTTGTAAGTGAAGGTGAAGGTGAAGTCACTCAGTCGTGTCCCTGCGACCCCGTGGACTGTAACCTACTAGGCTTCTCCGTCCATGAGATTCTCCAGGCAAGAATACTGGAGTGGGTTGCCATTTCCTTCTCCAGGGGATCTTCCCGACCCAGGGATCGAACCTGGGTCTCCCGCATTAGAGGCAGACGCTTTAACCTCTGAGCCACCAGGGAATTAAAATAAATCTTAAAAAAAGAGAGAATATAGCGATATCTACATTCTTTCCTCTGGTATTTGAGCTTTCCAGGTGCCGCAGTGTTAAAGAGTCTGCGTGCCAAACAGGAAATGAGGGTTCATCACTGGGTCGGGAAGATCCCCTGGAGAAGGAAGTGGCAATTTACTCTAGTTTTTTTGTCTGGGAAATCCTATGGACAGAGGAGTCTGGCGGGCTACAATCCATGGGGTTGCAAAGAGTCTGACAGGACCTATCAACTGAGCCCAAGCAAAGTAAAGAAGCACACCGCCCACAGCATTCTTGAATGTTTAAGGTAGGAATCCCCTCCCTTTAGAAAAATGGAACAAAGTTCTTACAAAGAACAGTGTCACATTTAACGAAAATAAAGATAAACTCAGAGAACAATTTAAAAAGTAAAAATTTCGCTTCCAGTTTACAGAGATAGGTGAATATATAGTTAATGCATCGTCCACTAGAATATACAAATTCCTCTTTAAATGGAGATGATGTTAGCCTCATATATAAGTGGCCATTATCAACAGCAAAAGAGGTAATCCATGTGAAGCCTTGAAAACTATCAAGTTCAATTGCAATGTCAAGTCAATCATTATTGAGTTGTTTGCTCTAAGTGACCGATGCCACATTTTGAATTTAAATCATATGGCACTTTATTGAAAGGAAGTAATCACCATGGAAGCTTAGCAAACAAATGCAACACTTCCTGAATGACCAAGCCTAACATTCTTACTTTATGGAACATATTATTAAGTATGGCTTAGAGACAAAACCATCCATAAAAAATGTGAATTTTGTTAAAGGTCTAATAGAATATTGCAAAACCAACCTGACAAAGGATGTGTTCTATGAATAAAGTGGATTTTAGAAATTATAAAAATAGTTCAGTGTGGCAGATTTCTACAGAAAGGAGGTGTTTAATTTTAATTCAACTTGCAGATAGCTAGCACCTTCTGTGTGGAAGGCACAGGGCTGGTTTCTGAGCCACAGTGAGATCGTGATTGTGTGTCTGCTGCTGGTTGCTTTACATCAGATTTTTTTAAAAAAATGAAATACAATTGTTTTACAATGCTGTGTTAGTTTCTACTGTACAATAAAGTGAATCAGCTGTATGTATACATATACCCTCTCCCTCTTGAACCTCCTTCCCAACTCCCATCCCATTCTTCTCAGTTCAGTTCAGTTCAGTCACTCAGGCGTGTCTGACTCTTTGCGAGCCCACGGACTGCAGCACACCAGGCCTCCCTGTCCATCACCAACTCCCGGAGTTCATTCAAACTCATGTCCATTGGGTCGGTGATGCCATCCGGCCATCTCATCCTCTGTCGTCCCTTTCTTCTCCCGCCTTCAATCTTTCCCAGCATCAGAATCTTTTCCAATGAGTCAGTTCTTCTCATCAGATGACTGAAGTACTGGAGTTTCAGCTTTAGCATCAGTCCTTCCAATGAATATTTAGGACTGATTTCCTTTAGGATGGACTGGTTGGATCTCCTTGCTGTCCAAGAGACTCCCAAGAGTCTTCTCCAACACCACAGTTCAAAAGCATCAGTTCTTCAGTGCTCAGCTTTCTTTGTAGTCCAGCTCTCGCATACATTTATGACTACCAAAAAAACCATAGCCTTGACCAGACAGATGTTTGTTGGCAAAGCAATGTTTCTGCTTTTTAATATGCTATCTAGGTTGGTCGTAACTTTCCTGCCAAGGAGCAAGCATCTTTTAATTTCATGGCTGCAGTCACCATCTGCAGTGATTTTGGAGCCCCCCAAAATAAAGTCTGACACTGTTTCCACTGTTTCCCCATCTATTTCCCATGAAGTGATGGGACTGGATGCCATTATCTTTGCTTTCTGAATGTTGAGCTTTAAGCCAACTTTTTCACTATCCTCTTTCACTTTCATCAAGAGGCTCTTTAGTTCTTCTTCACTTTCTTCCATAAGGGTGGTGTCATCTGGATATCTGAGGTTATTAATATTTCTCCCAGCAATTTTGATTCCAGCTTGTGCTTCCTCCAGCCCATGGCGGGCTACAATCCATGGGGTTGCAAAGAGTCTGACAGGACCTATCAACTGAGCCCAAGCAAAGTAAAGAAGCACACCGCCCACAGCATTCTTGAATGTTTAAGGTAGGAATCCCCTCCCTTTAGAAAAATGGAACAAAGTTCTTACAAAGAACAGTGTCACATTTAACGAAAATAAAGATAAACTCAGAGAACAATTTAAAAAGTAAAAATTTCGCTTCCAGTTTACAGAGATAGGTGAATATATAGTTAATGCATCGTCCACTAGAATATACAAATTCCTCTTTAAATGGAGATGATGTTAGCCTCATATATAAGTGGCCATTATCAACAGCAAAAGAGGTAATCCATGTGAAGCCTTGAAAACTATCAAGTTCAATTGCAATGTCAAGTCAATCATTATTGAGTTGTTTGCTCTAAGTGACCGATGCCACATTTTGAATTTAAATCATGTGGCACTTTATTGAAAGGAAGTAATCACCATGGAAGCTTAGCAAACAAATGCAACACTTCCTGAATGACCAAGCCTAACATTCTTACTTTATGGAACATATTATTAAGTATGGCTTAGAGACAAAACCATCCATAAAAAATGTGAATTTTGTTAAAGGTCTAATAGAATATTGCAAAACCAACCTGACAAAGGATGTGTTCTATGAATAAAGTGGATTTTAGAAATTATAAAAATAGTTCAGTGTGGCAGATTTCTACAGAAAGGAGGTGTTTAATTTTAATTCAACTTGCAGATAGCTAGCACCTTCTGTGTGGAAGGCACAGGGCTGGTTTCTGAGCCACAGTGAGATCGTGATTGTGTGTCTGCTGCTGGTTGCTTTACATCAGATTTTTTTAAAAAAATGAAATACAATTGTTTTACAATGCTGTGTTAGTTTCTACTGTACAATAAAGTGAATCAGCTGTATGTATACATATACCCTCTCCCTCTTGAACCTCCTTCCCAACTCCCATCCCATTCTTCTCAGTTCAGTTCAGTTCAGTCACTCAGGCGTGTCTGACTCTTTGCGAGCCCACGGACTGCAGCACACCAGGCCTCCCTGTCCATCACCAACTCCCGGAGTTCATTCAAACTCATGTCCATTGGGTCGGTGATGCCATCCGGCCATCTCATCCTCTGTCGTCCCTTTCTTCTCCCGCCTTCAATCTTTCCCAGCATCAGAATCTTTTCCAATGAGTCAGTTCTTCTCATCAGATGACTGAAGTACTGGAGTTTCAGCTTTAGCATCAGTCCTTCCAATGAATATTTAGGACTGATTTCCTTTAGGATGGACTGGTTGGATCTCCTTGCTGTCCAAGAGACTCCCAAGAGTCTTCTCCAACACCACAGTTCAAAAGCATCAGTTCTTCAGTGCTCAGCTTTCTTTGTAGTCCAGCTCTCGCATACATTTATGACTACCAAAAAAACCATAGCCTTGACCAGACAGATGTTTGTTGGCAAAGCAATGTTTCTGCTTTTTAATATGCTATCTAGGTTGGTCGTAACTTTCCTGCCAAGGAGCAAGCATCTTTTAATTTCATGGCTGCAGTCACCATCTGCAGTGATTTTGGAGCCCCCCAAAATAAAGTCTGACACTGTTTCCACTGTTTCCCCATCTATTTCCCATGAAGTGATGGGACTGGATGCCATTATCTTTGCTTTCTGAATGTTGAGCTTTAAGCCAACTTTTTCACTATCCTCTTTCACTTTCATCAAGAGGCTCTTTAGTTCTTCTTCACTTTCTTCCATAAGGGTGGTGTCATCTGGATATCTGAGGTTATTAATATTTCTCCCAGCAATTTCGATTCCAGCTTGTGCTTCCTCCAGCCCAGCGTTTCTCATGATGTACTCTGCATATAAGTTAAATAAGCAGGGTGACAATATTCAATTGACATACTCCTTTTCCAATTTGGAACCAGTCTGTTGTTCCATGTCCAGTTCTAACTGTTGCTTCCTGACCTGCATACAGATTTCTCAAGAGGCAGGTCAAGTGGTCTGGTATTCCCATCTCTTTCAGAATTTTCCACAGTTTACTGTGATCCACACAGTCAAAGGCTTTGGCATAGTCAATAAAGCAGAAATAGACCCACCCCTCTAGGTCGTTATAGAGCACCGAGCTGAGTTCCTTGTGCTATACAGCAGCTTCCTACCAACTGTCTCATTTACACATGGTAGTATACATGTGTGCTGTATGTGCTAAGTTGCTTCAGTCATGTCTGACTCTGTGTGACACTGTGGACTATAGCCTGCTAAACTCATCTGCCGTGGGATTCTCCGGGCAAGAATGCTGGAGTGGGTTGCCATGCCCTCCTCCAGGAGATCTTCTGGATCTAGGGATTGAAGGATTGGAGATCTAGGGATTGAACCCACATCTCTTATGTCTCCTGTATTGGTGGGCAGGTTCTTTTACCACTAGCACCACCTGGGAAGCCCATCAGTGTATGTATATTAATCCTAATCTGCCAATTTGTCCCACCCTCCCCTTCCACTCACACTGTGTTCACATGCCCATTCTCTATGTCTGCATCTCTATTCCTGCTTTGGAAATATGTTCATCTGTACCATTTTTTTAGATTCCACATATGATCTGTTGGTCGTAGAGAGGCAGGTATTTGTAGAGGAATGTAGATCAAAGGTCTCAGGTAATTGGCCTGAGGCGTAGGATGAAGTAGATAAATTCAGAGAATAAAATTGAGAGTTTACAAAAAAAAAAAATAGTGGAATATTATCCTTACACACCCACTTCAGAGTTAATATTGGATTGTCAATCACAGGCCCATCTTCAAATACACAGTTCATGCAGCAAGCAGTGATCTCTGCTTTCTGATTGTTGATACACAAAGCATCCAGTATCGATAATGATGCGCTAGTGACCTAAACAAGAGAGCCATTTCCAGACTTTTTCTTTTCTTCCTTAATGCTGAGTCTGAGAGCCATGTTAAATCTGGCACTTGTGCAACTACCCCAGTTTTTCTACAAAAGAGGAAGGAAATTTCTTTCAACAGGAAGAAAAAGAAGAACGAGTTTAAAAATGATATATGCTTAGGTGTGTGTGACTTCTGTGCTGTCATCGTTCTTTTAGAGCTAGAACACATTCTTTGTTTCTAAGATCTAATCATCAGTAGACTGATTTTTTTTTTTTTTAAATTTATTTGGCTCTGCTGGGTCTTAGTTGCAGCATGTGGGATCTAGTTCCCTTCCTAGGGATTGAACCTCCACCTTTTGCACTGGGGGTGTGGTGTTTTAACCACTGGACCACCGGGGAAGTCCCAGTAAGCTGTTTTTAAGGTCTTAAAGTCTTCCAAGTCCCGAGGGCTGGTGTTTGTGCATTTCTGACTTCCAATTTGGTGAGAGTGCCTGGGTGGGCTGTTTCATCCATTATTGCCACGGTTTTCATCCTTGTGTTCAGTTTTTAACTAAAGTGTACAAAGCTATATCAGTCCGATCTAAGTAGGAAAATAATTGTCCTACTTAAAAAACAAAAACAATAAAAAGTCTTATGGCTGGTTGATTTCAAACTACTGAGTGCCCTAAATCCATGGTTGTACTGAAAACTATCAGTTTTGTTAAACTAAAGAGTTAATTATGTAGGGTTCTTATGCCAGGAAAGTGGGGAGGGGGAGAATTTTTTTTTCTTTCTGTATCTGTCAATTGAAAATATGCTGTGTTGTAGCTGAAACATGAATATTTTAAAGTAACAGCAAATGCCTATAATTCTTGGCCAGCGGTTCCAGGCATGTCCTTTACTGGCAATGAACCACATGCAGGGAGAGTCTGTCTCACGGTGCCAAGGAGTTAATTATACTCTCTTAGACTCTCAGGACTAGAGTGTCTTTACTATAAACCCCCCATCCCCCTTTTGTGCATAAAGTGGAGCAAATCTCATTGCTCATCAAATTGTTTTAAGCAGGTGCCATTTTCACTTTTCTCTTTGTATTTATGAGTCAATATTTGTACAATCAGATTAAAAAAACTTGTAACTCTATAACTTGTTTCTTTCATGCTTTCATATTGTTTCCTGGGGTTCACAGTGTGAATGCAGCCCTGAACCCAGGGAGCTCTGTTCCCAGCAGTGGCACTGGGCACCAGACTCTGCAGACTTTCTTTAGTTTATACATTAAAGAAAATAAATGCAATTGAGAATGCCTAATGGAACTTTCTGGCACATGCTACAGGAGGGTACTTAAATATAGTCTGATAAAAAATTAAAACCAATTTATCAAAATGGCAAAACATTCGGTAATTTGGAACACTCTTAATGTTCATTTAAAGTGCAATAGCCAGTAATTTATTCCATTTTGGAGATTTCAAGTTATCAGCATTTAGTGAAATTTATAGCTCATTCTTAATTTTGCTATTATTTATTTTAGCAAATAGGGGGAATCTTACTCTGCAAAAAAAAAAAGAAAAAGAAAAAAGTGCTGATTCTCATCTTGTGAAGTACCTCAGTGTAGCAGATTCAGTGTAGAAGACAAATTGATGGCTTGCTACCACCAAAGTGGAAATTTCAACTTCTTTTATGTAAGCTTTTAGATATGTGGCTTCTTATACTTGAGTATCTTGGAGACCCAACCAGGGAGCTTATTAAAAATTCAAATTCTTGTCTTCTAGCCCCAAAGGACTCTGATCAGAAAGTCTGGAATGGTGCCAAGTAATCTGCTGATTTTTAACAATCACCCATAAATAATTTTGTTCCTAGGATACATTTTGATAAACACACATTGAGACAGAAAAGTCTGTGCTTTTTGTACACAATGCCATTTTAAATAAGAACTACTGATTAGTAGGTACAGTAATCCTAAAATTAATTAAGGTGTTGATTAACTTCAGTTTGGGGGATTTACAAGATCTGTTAAAAATTCAGTTTGGAAAATTGTTCCATTTTGTATTAACCTTATAAGTTGCGTCACTAAGACCAAACCAAATTCATCAAATCAGTAATTCATTTAGAAGGCTCTGGTATATACTCATGGGCTTCCCTGGTGGCTCAGAGGGTAAAGCGTCTGCCTGCCATGCAGGAGAACTGGGTTCTATGTTAAATACGTAAGATGTATTTTCTTCTCTTAATATAATTCCTGGGGAGATATAGACAATGAAACATATCATCAGAAAATTAACAGCTAATATTCATATATGTTGGTAAGAACAATTGATTTATTGAAAGTGATAGTCTGTTGGATTCCAAAATCCTCCTAAAAAATATGGCTTTAGGGAGTATACCCAATGCTGAGGTCTCGTTCTGATTATGTATAGAGATAATTATTAAGGAGCAGAAACATGTCTCACTATGGATATTCCAGTTTTAAAACTGAACATAATTTTTCCATCAAGGAACTAGAGCTGGTATCATTAGAAAAGAATGGTTGGCACAGTAAAGGAGATAATCCATGTTCTTTTCACAGGTAAGAGAGGTCCAATGAGCTTCCTAAAGACATTTACTCAATCTTCAAATATCTCCCTAAACAGAAAAGTTGCTTATAAAGGAATGCTGGAAATCACGCAGTAGATATCATGTGAAATGATGGTCTAAGCAGAGATTGCAAGAAGGCTTCTTCTTGGTCCTATATATTGTAGAGGTCGTAGGGGAGAATCAACCAATTACAGGCAAAAAGGAAATATCATATGTGACCTTAAGGACAAGACATGTACATGGGCCATTTACAGAATGAGCAAACACATTCTAGATTTCAGCGGAAAAAAGGCAGAAGAGGAAATAAATCCATGAACCATCCAGGTTTGATCTCCAGCTGCTGGAGGATCTTGGCAGAGGAAGACACTCTCTGATGATGAGCGACAAGTTGGAGGAAAAGAGAAGGTGACAGACAGTTTCTGAGGAATTTGCAGCCCAAGGCATTCCTGGTCCCTGAAGATGGAGGTGACAATGACAGGGACCTTGAGCGGTTTCATTTTTTTCTGATGTGCTTATCTGAATTTTAAGAACCCAGGACAGAAGAACAAGAAAATTCAGTTAGGACCTAGTTTTATATCCATTATCCAGGCAAGAGGCCACAGAATCAAGCCTACTGAGGCTGTTTACGTTTGCCAAATGAACTATTTCAGATATTAAAATGACATCAATACAGGTTTCTGGAGAAGCTCACTGACATTAATGGCGTTGCCAAAAATGTAACACAAACTTCTGACCATTTGTCATATTTAGGAAGTTCTGTTTTCCAGTTCATTTCCACAGAGCTGGAGAAAGGAAATGTGAATTACTGTGGAAGTAAGGGAAGGAAACCAAAATTTAGCCAAAGCTTATTGTGGTCTTCACATTGTGCGCTATACCTGATACATTGTCTCATTTGGTAAGTTCATAATAAATGTGAACTGTGTTAAAGATGAAAAAGGTAGTGATGTGAAGCCTATAGACATTTTAGGGATTTAATAATGAACATGCCATCCCAAGCGACTTTTTTAAAAAATTGGAGTAAACTTGTTTTACAATGTTGTGTTAGTTTCTGCTGTACAACAAAGTGAGTCAGCTGTATGTTTACATATATCCATTTCTTTTTAGATCTCCCTCCCACCCTACTCCTTCCCACCCCTGTAGGTCATCACAGAGCAAGCACTAAGGGGAGCTCCCTGTGCCGTACAGCAGCTTCCCACTAGCTATCTGTTTCACTCTGGTAGTGTATTTGTGTCAAACCTAATCTCCCAGTTCATCACACTCTCCCCTAACAGTTCCATTTTATTGTGTTGAAAAAAAAAATCATCATCAAACCAACCAACCCTAAGAGCAGTCTGCAAATACATTCATGTGCAAACCTTTGCTCATATTCATCTGTACATCTCTAGAGGCGTACACAACTTTTATTTAAAATCCTTGGGAGAAAAATGACCTGCTGGGATTTTTCTACAGCAGTTATCATAGCAAGGATATGAAGAGGGTGAAAGCAACCCATACAATCATACACAGTGTGGGTTTTATTTGGAAAACTTTCAAGCCAGAGGTTGACAAGAGGTGGCATACATCTCCATCCCCTCATCATTCTGTAGGGACGTGTGTCAGCTCCTGGACCCACAGAAGTTTGTATCCCACTACTCTACTTCTTTTTTTTTTTTTTTTTAATTTACTTTTTCTTGCTAGAGTACAGTTGCTTTACAATGTTGCATTAGCTTCTGCTGTGTCATGAAGTGGTGATAGAAGATGAGATGGTTGGATGGCATCACCACCTCAATGGACATGAGTCTGAGCAAACTCAGAGATGGTGAAGAACAGGGAAGCCTGGTGTGCTGCAGTCCATGGGGTCACGAAGAGTAAGACAAACTGAGTTACTAAACAGCAAACAACAGTATACATATGGATCTCCTCCCTCTTGGACCTCCCTCCACTCCTATTCCATCTATCTAGGTCATCACAGAGCACCAAGCTGAGCTCTTTGTGCTGGACAGCACGTGCCCATGAGCTATCTCTTTTACATATGGCAGTGCACATGTGTCATTCTCAACCTCCCAATTCATCCCCAAAAAAAAAAAAAAAAATAGTGGAATATTATCCTTACACACCCACTTCAGAGTTAATATTGGATTGTCAATCACAGGCCCATCTTCAAATACACAGTTCATGCAGCAAGCAGTGATCTCTGCTTTCTGATTGTTGATACACAAAGCATCCAGTATCGATAATGATGCGCTAGTGACCTAAACAAGAGAGCCATTTCCAGACTTTTTCTTTTCTTCCTTAATGCTGAGTCTGAGAGCCATGTTAAATCTGGCACTTGTGCAACTACCCCAGTTTTTCTACAAAAGAGGAAGGAAATTTCTTTCAACAGGAAGAAAAAGAAGAACGAGTTTAAAAATGATATATGCTTAGGTGTGTGTGACTTCTGTGCTGTCATCGTTCTTTTAGAGCTAGAACACATTCTTTGTTTCTAAGATCTAATCATCAGTAGACTGATTTTTTTTTTTTTTAAATTTATTTGGCTCTGCTGGGTCTTAGTTGCAGCATGTGGGATCTAGTTCCCTTCCTAGGGATTGAACCTCCACCTTTTGCACTGGGGGTGTGGTGTTTTAACCACTGGACCACCAGGGAAGTCCCAGTAAGCTGTTTTTAAGGTCTTAAAGTCTTCCAAGTCCCGAGGGCTGGTGTTTGTGCATTTCTGACTTCCAATTTGGTGAGAGTGCCTGGGTGGGCTGTTTCATCCATTATTGCCACGGTTTTCATCCTTGTGTTCAGTTTTTAACTAAAGTGTACAAAGCTATATCAGTCCGATCTAAGTAGGAAAATAATTGTCCTACTTAAAAAACAAAAACAATAAAGTCTTATGGCTGGTTGATTTCAAACTACTGAGTGCCCTAAATCCATGGTTGTACTGAAAACTATCAGTTTTGTTAAACTAAAGAGTTAATTATGTAGGGTTCTTATGCCAGGAAAGTGGGGAGGGGGAGAATTTTTTTTTCTTTCTGTATCTGTCAATTGAAAATATGCTGTGTTGTAGCTGAAACATGAATATTTTAAAGTAACAGCAAATGCCTATAATTCTTGGCCAGCGGTTCCAGGCATGTCCTTTACTGGCAATGAACCACATGCAGGGAGAGTCTGTCTCACGGTGCCAAGGAGTTAATTATACTCTCTTAGACTCTCAGGACTAGAGTGTCTTTACTATCAACCCCCCATCCCCCTTTTGTGCATAAAGTGGAGCAAATCTCATTGCTCATCAAATTGTTTTAAGCAGGTGCCATTTTCACTTTTCTCTTTGTATTTATGAGTCAATATTTGTACAATCAGATTAAAAAAATTGTAACTCTATAACTTGTTTCTTTCATGCTTTCATATTGTTTCCTGGGGTTCACAGTGTGAATGCAGCCCTGAACCCAGGGAGCTCTGTTCCCAGCAGTGGCATTGGGCACCAGACTCTGCAGACTTTCTTTAGTTTATACATTAAAGAAAATAAATGCAATTGAGAATGCCTAATGGAACTTTCTGGCACATGCTACAGGAGGGTACTTAAATATAGTCTGATAAAAAATTAAAACCAATTTATCAAAATGGCAAAACATTCGGTAATTTGGAACACTCTTAATGTTCATTTAAAGTGCAATAGCCAGTAATTTATTCCATTTTGGAGATTTCAAGTTATCAGCATTTAGTGAAATTTATAGCTCATTCTTAATTTTGCTATTATTTATTTTAGCAAATAGGGGGAATCTTACTCTGCAAAAAAAAAAAGAAAAAGAAAAAAGTGCTGATTCTCATCTTGTGAAGTACCTCAGTGTAGCAGATTCAGTGTAGAAGACAAATTGATGGCTTGCTACCACCAAAGTGGAAATTTCAACTTCTTTTATGTAAGCTTTTAGATATGTGGCTTCTTATACTTGAGTATCTTGGAGACCCAACCAGGGAGCTTATTAAAAATTCAAATTCTTGTCTTCTAGCCCCAAAGGACTCTGATCAGAAGGTCTGGAATGGTGCCAAGTCATCTGCTGATTTTTAACAATCACCCATAAATAATTTTGTTCCTAGGATACATTTTGATAAACACACATTGAGACAGAAAAGTCTGTGCTTTTTGTACACAATGCCATTTTAAATAAGAACTACTGATTAGTAGGTACAGTAATCCTAAAATTAATTAAGGTGTTGATTAACTTCAGTTTGGGGGATTTACAAGATCTGTTAAAAATTCAGTTTGGAAAATTGTTCCATTTTGTATTAACCTTATAAGTTGCGTCACTAAGACCAAACCAAATTCATCAAATCAGTAATTCATTTAGAAGGCTCTGGTATATACTCATGGGCTTCCCTGGTGGCTCAGAGGGTAAAGCGTCTGCCTGCCATGCAGGAGAACTGGGTTCTATGTTAAATACGTAAGATGTATTTTCTTCTCTTAATATAATTCCTGGGGAGATATAGACAATGAAACATATCATCAGAAAATTAACTATAGTAAACAGCTAATATTCATATATGTTGGTAAGAACAATTGATTTATTGAAAGTGATAGTCTGTTGGATTCCAAAATCCTCCTAAAAAATATGGCTTTAGGGAGTATACCCAATGCTGAGGTCTCGTTCTGATTATGTATAGAGATAATTATTAAGGAGCAGAAACATGTCTCACTATGGATATTCCAGTTTTAAAACTGAACATAATTTTTCCATCAAGGAACTAGAGCTGGTATCATTAGAAAAGAATGGTTGGCACAGTAAAGGAGATAATCCATGTTCTTTTCACAGGTAAGAGAGGTCCAATGAGCTTCCTAAAGACATTTACTCAATCTTCAAATATCTCCCTAAACAGAAAAGTTGCTTATAAAGGAATGCTGGAAATCACGCAGTAGATATCATGTGAAATGATGGTCTAAGCAGAGATTGCAAGAAGGCTTCTTCTTGGTCCTATATATTGTAGAGGTCGTAGGGGAGAATCAACCAATTACAGGCAAAAAGGAAATATCATATGTGACCTTAAGGACAAGACATGTACATGGGCCATTTACAGAATGAGCAAACACATTCTAGATTTCAGCGGAAAAAAGGCAGAAGAGGAAATAAATCCATGAACCATCCAGGTTTAAATCCTCGGGTCAAAGGTTGATCTCCAGCTGCTGGAGGATCTTGGCAGAGGAAGACACTCTCTGATGATGAGCGACAAGTTGGAGGAAAAGAGAAGGTGACAGGTACTTTCTGAGGAATTTGCAGCCCAAGGCATTCCTGGTCCCTGAAGATGGAGGTGACAATGACAGGGACCTTGAGCGGTTTCATTTTTTTCTGATGTGCTTATCTGAATTTTAAGAACCCAGGACAGAAGAACAAGAAAATTCAGTTAGGACCTAGTTTTATATCCATTATCCAGGCAAGAGGCCACAGAATCAAGCCTACTGAGGCTGTTTACGTTTGCCAAATGAACTATTTCAGATATTAAAATGACATCAATACAGGTTTCTGGAGAAGCTCACTGACATTAATGGCGTTGCCAAAAATGTAACACAAACTTCTGACCATTTGTCATATTTAGGAAGTTCTGTTTTCCAGTTCATTTCCACAGAGCTGGAGAAAGGAAATGTGAATTACTGTGGAAGTAAGGGAAGGAAACCAAAATTTAGCCAAAGCTTATTGTGGTCTTCACATTGTGCGCTATACCTGATACATTGTCTCATTTGGTAAGTTCATAATAAATGTGAACTGTGTTAAAGATGAAAAAGGTAGTGATGTGAAGCCTATAGACATTTTAGGGATTTAATAATGAACATGCCATCCCAAGCGACTTTTTTAAAAAATTGGAGTAAACTTGTTTTACAATGTTGTGTTAGTTTCTGCTGTACAACAAAGTGAGTCAGCTGTATGTTTACATATATCCATTTCTTTTTAGATCTCCCTCCCACCCTACTCCTTCCCACCCCTGTAGGTCATCACAGAGCAAGCACTAAGGGGAGCTCCCTGTGCCGTACAGCAGCTTCCCACTAGCTATCTGTTTCACTCTGGTAGTGTATTTGTGTCAAACCTAATCTCCCAGTTCATCACACTCTCCCCTAACAGTTCCATTTTATTGTGTTGAAAAAAAAAATCATCATCAAACCAACCAACCCTAAGAGCAGTCTGCAAATACATTCATGTGCAAACCTTTGCTCATATTCATCTGTACATCTCTCTAGAGACATACACAACTTTTATTTAAAATCCTTGGGAGAAAAATGACCTGCTGGGATTTTTCTACAGCAGTTATCATAGCAAGGATATGAAGAGGGTGAAAGCAACCCATACAATCATACACAGTGTGGGTTTTATTTGGAAAACTTTCAAGCCAGAGGTTGACAAGAGGTGGCATACATCTCCATCCCCTCATCATTCTGTAGGGACGTGTGTCAGCTCCTGGACCCACAGAAGTTTGTATCCCACTACTCTACTTCTTTTTTTTTTTTTTTTTAATTTACTTTTTCTTGCTAGAGTACAGTTGCTTTACAATGTTGCATTAGCTTCTGCTGTGTCATGAAGTGGTGATAGAAGATGAGATGGTTGGATGGCATCACCACCTCAATGGACATGAGTCTGAGCAAACTCAGAGATGGTGAAGAACAGGGAAGCCTGGTGTGCTGCAGTCCATGGGGTCACGTAGAGTCAGACAAACTGAGTTACTAAACAGCAAACAACAGTATACATATGGATCTCCTCCCTCTTGGACCTCCCTCCACTCCTATTCCATCTATCTAGGTCATCACAGAGCACCAAGCTGAGCTCTTTGTGCTGGACAGCACGTGCCCATGAGCTATCTCTTTTACATATGGCAGTGCACATGTGTCATTCTCAACCTCCCAATTCATCCCCAGCCCCCTTCCTGTCCCCTAGAGGATTGTCCCACCAGTGGCTGTCCTGACCTAGGAGCCCCTGAAAGCTCATCTTCAAAGGTTAGTTTGAGTACCATATTCTGGAGTGTGATCCCATAGGGGCGGGAACAAGGGACAGGCTGAGAGACACACAGAAGGAGGAAGGAAAATGACCCACGATGTGTGGTCCAACAGTGCCTGCCACGGCTGGTAACTTGCTTACTATGGAACAGCCTGAGAATTCAAATAACACGTGTCTTAGGATCAATCTGCTTGAAGAAAACGTGGGCAGAATGATTTGCCCATTGACGTCTCTCTTCCTACGGCCAAGAAGTGCCCATTAATTATCCTAACACTCTGCTTCTCATGTCAGAGAAACTCTTGAAGATGTTTAAGGGACTCATATTCCAAGCTTGAGCAGAGGTACTGTGAGTTCCTTTTGTAGGAAACTGATCAAAACTCAGGGCTGGAAGAAACAGTGATGTTTTGGTAAGTTTATGATATATGTAAATTTCCCTTAAGGCGGAGGTCGAAATGTTTTAAACTCAAGCCTCTAGTGGGTTGGGTATCACTGTTATGGGTCAGCTCAGGAGACGTAGGGAAACCATGGAAAGGCCTAACAATTCCTCCTGCGCAAGTATAGCCACTCACCCTGTGGAGATGTGAAACATAGCTTTTCCTGATGTGAATGTGAGACCCCAATACAGTGTGCCCTTCATAGTCAGGTAATGAAGAAAGCATGTCCGTGATGGCCCCTGGAGTTCCTGGTTGACACTGTCAGGCCTGGATAGTCAGTGTGGATAGATAGTTAGACTAAGCTCTGCTTAGTCACTTAGGCTGACTCTTTGAGCGCCCATGAACTGTATTCCACCAGGCTCCTCTGTCCATGGGCTTCCCCAGGCAAGGATGCTGGAGTGGGCTGCCATACCCTCCTCCAGGGGATCCTCCCGATCCGGGGATTGAACTCAGGTCTCTCACATTGCAAGCAGATTCTTTACCATCCAAGCCACCAGGAAGCACATTTAGTATGTAAATTCATTCTAACAGCAGTTGTTTTAAAAAAATGATGAGCATTTTTAAATTTTATTTTTAGTCACAGGTTAGGAGTAAAAACTTGATCTGGTTTACCTGCTAGCATTTACATTGAATCTCATTCTCACATTTGATGCTCATGAATTGCAAAGGAAAGGTCAGTAAAAGAAAGTGTCTCCCCATCTTGCTTTGCAGGTGGGTACCCATAAGGGTCAAAGGACTGTTAGAATCCTATTTCTCTTAGCTACTCTGCATCCTTGGCATCACAAATGAGACAGTTATGTTGATGGTGAGTATTTTCTATTTAAGGAATTTGCTTTGCTTTGTAAAAAGAATTATTTTTTACTTGATTAATAAAAGTTGCAGTGATTTTCAGGTTTTCCCTGAGTTTTGACTGTGTAATTGATTTACCGCTTTCCCAGGCAACACTTGAATGGGTTGGTTTGCTTTTGTTTTTCTAAAAGACCCATACTTTCCTTTCTTGTTCTTGTTCTTCCTATCACTCTGCTTAAAGCACTTTTAAGTATATTCTTGTGCTGTAAAATTAGTCTAATTTATCTTTGCTCAATGTATCTGTGTTTAAAATTGTTGATGCTGCTGCTGCTGCTAAGTCACTTCAGTCGTGTCCGACTCTGTGTGACCCCATAGACGGCAGCCTACCAGGCTCCCCCATCCCTGGGATTCTCCAGGCAAGAATACTGGAGTGGGTTGCCATTTCCTTCTCCAATGCATGAAAGAGAAAAGTGAAAGTGAAGTCTCTCAGTCTGTCCAACTGTTAGCGACCCCATGGACTGCAGCCCACCAGGCTGCTCTGTCCATTGGATTTTCCAGGCAAGAATGCTGGGGTGGGGTGCCATTGCCTTCCCCGAAAATTGTTGATACTGACGAACTTATTTTCAGGGCAGGAATAAAGATGCGAAAGTAGTAAATGGACTTGTATATAGCTGGAGAAGGAGAGGGTGGGGCAAATTGAGAGGGTGGCATTGACATATATACACTGCTATGTATAAAACAGATAGCTAGTGGGAAGTTGCTGTATAACACAGGGAGCCCAGCCCAGTCCTCTGTGATGACCTAGTTGGGGAGGATGGAAGTAGGGTGGGAGGGAGGTCCAAGAGGGAGGGGATATATGTATAATTATGGCTGATTCATGTTGTTGTATGGCAGAAACCAACACAATACCATAAAGCAATTATCCTCCAATTAAAAATTTTAAAAGTAAGATACAATACCTTGTCTCCTTATTTTCCAACTCTACGGATAGAGGGTTAATTTATTTAACCTAGTCACTCCCAAACCCCTTTAACTTCTTATATATTAACCTCTGTTAATCATAGTAGGTGATGGAATCCAAACATTTTATTTAATAAAGAGAAGATCACATCCATTGAATGTCACTTACGAGAGTTATAAAAAGGAGGCATCCATCCTTCCATTTCTTCTCTCAACAAATGATGGGTGGATCACAATAAGCACAGAATTCTGTCCTCTGTGCTGTGGGACATTGTAAAATGTAAAAGACAGTGGGCTTCCAAAGTATGCAAACTAATTTTGCTAACCCCATTTTGTCAAGTAATTTTGGTGTGGGAAATAACCAGTGGGAAAGCAAGTGGGGAAAGAAAAATAACTAGTAAGATTCTGAACAGATGTTCAGCACAGCAGGAGATAGTGTTTCAGACCTGAGATCCAACTTGTAAAAGAAAGTGTGTAGTGGCTTGCATTTTGAAAGGAACCTCAGACAGGAAAAGATTATACTTTGTGGCAAAGACACAACAGGGAGACCTAAATGAAATCATGACTACTTTCCTTGTGGAACCACAGAGAAGAATGTGGGGTTAGGAAGCCCATTAGCAGATAACATGCCTGGGGTGGGGGAGGTGGTGAGGTGGGGGAGAGGGGGAAGGCAGTACTTTGTCACTGCCTGGGCACTTGTGGTTGGCCATTTGTGTACGTAGTATATAAGGCTCTGAATTGTCTTTATTCAGCATCTATTGAAAATGGCAACCCACTCCAGTGTTCTTGCCTGGAGAATCCCAGGGACTGGGGAGCCTGGTAGGCTGCCGTCTATGGGGTCGCACAGAGTCAGACACGACTGAAGCGATTTAGCAGCAGCAGCAGCAGCAGCAGCAGCAGTGTAAAAAATTATTTATGCTTCAGTCTCATTTTTTTCTAATGTTTCAGAAAACTGGTTATTTATTGCTATGTCGCTTCACTGGTGTCCGACTCTTTGCAACTCTGTAGGCTGTAGCCTGCCAGGCTCCTCTGTCCGTGGGATTTTCTAGGCAAGAATACTGGAGTGTTTTGCCATGCCCTCCTCCAGGAGAATCCTCCCGACCCAGGGATCGAACCCACATCTTTTGCATCTCCTGCATTAGTAGACTGGTTTTTTGCTGGTTATTTGTTAGGTTAGAGTAATTGTGTAAAAACATAAAATCAACAACCAGCAGAAATCCTTTTTAGAATTTTTTCACTTTTAATTTTTAAACCTAAAATGAATGTTACAAAACCCACAAGAGTAAAATAAAATTTGTCTTGCTAGTAAAATGGATTTTCAAATGCTTTCAAGTCCCCTGAGGATTCAAATCTAGCAATACTTGAAGTCATGCCATGCTGTATGCTGTCAAAGTCTGACTGCCATGGGTAAAGTCTGCGAGGATTCTGAACCAGTAAAGGGAAGCAATAGAAAATATACTTAGCAGCTGTGCAATCAGAAAATATTATACTGCCTTTCAAAATACAGTTCCTTGTAGCCACACAGAAATACAGTTTCCACTCACTGAGTTGGGTTCCAAATGGGAATTTTCAAGAATCAAATCTCATATGAGCTGGGTCAAAAATCAGGAGATTGCTGGCCCGGTAAAGAATGTGGCAAAAAATAAAATCTAGATGAGAGCATCTTGAGAGTTAGCAGTTCAGACTCTCAGAGAAGTCCAGAGAACAGGGGAAGAAAATGCTTTCTATATGGGAGAGTGGGGATAAAAAACAAAACAAAACAGGATATTCTCAGGATAAGATCAGGGAATCCATCAGGAGTGTTTCTAGGCCAAGTGACATTACATAGTGACCCACTGCTCTGAGCGTTTTTCTTGAACTGCGCCATTGAAATTAACACTTTCATTCTCTGTGTTGTATTTCATTTATAGTGGTTATCTTCCACTTTCTGAAGCTGTTGGGGGTCTTTACTTGTTGACTTGTTGGTCATTTGCTTCTTCCTCTTTGAATGTGAGTTTTGTACTGCTCACCCTAATACCTCCAGCACTGAAGTACTTCACAACTGCTAAATGAATACATAAAAAGGAAAATGAAAATTTTACAGTTACAGTCTTGCCATACCGTCATTGTTTCGTACTGTACACAAATGAATGGTAATGTAAGATGCGTTTGCTGATTCAGGCTCAGATGCTTTCGACAGATAGACAGCTTGGGAACAAAAGCATTGTCATTATAGCTTTTGTTGTTTGTGGGGGTGCACAGTGAATTTGAATTCATTTCACTGATATAGGAAGGGTGCGGTATTAAGTATAATTTTGGCACAGACATTAAAAAAAAAGATCACAGCCTTAATATTAGTGCTTTTGGTTGTTATCTCCTTTCTTCCAAAAGAAGTCAAACAGGGTTAGAGTTAAGGTTAGAAAGCATCCCACAGTGTTTGACAGAAGGGTGCTCCAACTCCATGTCCAATTTTTCAGAAACTGGAACCTGGGTTGTCCTTGTTTTTCCAGTGCAGTTACCATGGAATTGATATGGTGTCTTCTTAAATATATAATATTTCTTGAATGATGGGACTATTTCTGTACTACACACTAAAAAACATATGTTCAACCTTAAGGGATTATTTAGCTCTTAAAAGTATTTTGCACCCAAGCTCATTTGTTCCATCAGTCCCTGACTCCCCTTCAAGCAACTTCCTGCCTCTCCTTTGAATTAGAACTGATATTTTATATCTCATGTGGTACAGACAAGATATGAATTGCACGAGGGTAAGGACATTTTCTGCTTCATTCCCTGCCTAGCCTTCAGTGACATGGTAAATGCAATAACAACATCACCGATTTTCAGATAAATAAAGGAGAAACTTAGTGGGCTGTTTTAAGCTGTACTTCCGAGGGTATCATATTTTGGTGGACTTCAGAGTAATTCTTGATTGCATGTTTAAAAATCATTCTTTATTACTACTTTGTTTTAATGGGATCATAAGCTTTTTAAAGATTTAGTTTTACTTTTGATTCCATATTTTCAAAAGTAAATAATTGCTAAAAGACAGCAAAGTTTCTCTCCCCAATCCATCCCACCACTAGCCCCTTCACCATAGTGATCCCCCTTTGGAAATAAGAAATACTGTCTCTCTTAGCTCTTCTGGTACTTAGCTCTTTTCTTATAAATACTACATGTGCTGTGCTTAGTCACTCAGTCATGTCCAACTCATTGTGACCCCATGGACTGTAGCCCACCAGGCTCCTCTGGCCATGGGGATTCTCCAGGCAAGAATACTAGAGTGGATTGCCACGCCCTCCTCCAGGGGATCTTCCCCACCCAGGGGTCAAACCCAGGTCTCCTGCATTTCAGGTGGATTGTTTACCATCTGAGCCACCAGGAAAACCCAAGAATACTGGAGTAGGTAGCCTATCCCTTCTCCAGGGGTACTCCCCAACCCAGGAACTGAACCAGGGTCTTCTGCATTGCAAGCAGATTCTTTATCAGCTGAGTTACCAGGGAAGCCCATAAATGCTACACAGAACATAGATTACCTTATTTTNAATACTGGAGTAGGTAGCCTATCCCTTCTCCAGGGGTACTCCCCAACCCAGGAACTGAACCAGGGTCTTCTGCATTGCAAGCAGATTCTTTATCAGCTGAGTTACCAGGGAAGCCCATAAATGCTACACAGAACATAGATTACCTTATTTTGATTATCAGCTTTAAACATTATCCAACTCTATTGCAGTTTGGTGACAAATCCATAGTTAGTGCTATCATTACCATGACTAGAGTGAATACTATCCATTGTTGAACCAAGTGAAATGCTCTATTTATATGGTTTTTAATAGTATTTTCCCCTGGAGTTAATAAGTGCATTTTTTTCTATTTCATTAATTACCTAAAAATTATGGCTGAGTCATTATACACCTTCTGATAGCCATGTAATATATTGCCTCATTCAAATTCCCATACAGTCAATTCTAGTTGTTGATGTATCAGTTTTCTTTTCCTTATTTCCCCTGAAAGCATCCTTTGGGTGTCTTCTGTATTCTTTAGAAAACCCCTAAATAGATGTTTTCAGGATTGGCTCTTCTTTGTGTGAAGGCTTCTGCCCAACTGTCATTCGGATTGTTGAGCACTCCATTTGGGATTTTGAGCTCTCATTCCTTATCCTAAGACTTCCTCCTTCTTGGCTTATCCCTTGTTGTAGATGAAATATGCCTTGTAACTTCTGAAAAATAAAAAATAAGAAAGTAATTATTTTGAGACACAGCATTTCTGAAAAAAGAGAAGCAACAGTCAACGCAGAAAAAGAAAGACATGCCCATCTGATGCAGAGTGCCAAAGAATAGCGAGGAGAGATAAAAAGCCTTCTTAAGTGGCCAATGCAAAGAAATAGAGGGAAACAATAGAATGGGAAAGACGAGATCTCTTCAAGAAAATCAGAGGTACCAAGGGAACATTTCATGCAAAGATGGGCACAATAAAGGACAGAAATGGTATGGACCTAACAGAAACAGAAAATATTAAGAAGAGGTGGCAAGAATACACAGAGAAATTGTACCAGAAAAAGGTCTCAATGACCCGAATAACCATCCGGATAATGATGATATGGTCATTCACCTAGAGCCAGACAGCCTGAAGCATGAAGTCAAGTGGGCCCTAGGAAGCATTGCTACAAACAAAGCTAGTGGAGGTGATCGAATTCCAGTTGAGCTATTTCAAATCCTAAAACATGATGCTGTGAAAGTGCTGCACTCAATATGTCAGCAAATTTGGAAAACTCAGCAGTGGCCACAGGACTGGAAAAGGTCAGTTTTCATTCCAATCCCAAAGAAGGGCAATGTCAAGGAATGTTCAAACTGCCATACAGTTGTGCTCATTTCAGATGTTAGTAACGTAATGCTCAAAATCCTTCAAGATAAGCTTCCACTGTACGTGAACTAAGAGCTTCCAGATGTACAAGCTGGATTTATAAAAGGCAGAGGAACCAGAGATCAAATTGCCAACATCCACTGGATCATAGAAAAGGCAAGGGAATTCCAGAAAAAAACATCTACTTCTGCTTCATTGACTACACTAAAGCCTTTGACTGTGTGGATCACAATAAACTGTGAAAAATTTTTAAAGAGATGGAAATACCAAACCACCTTACTTGCCTCCTGAGAAACCTGTATGTAAGTCAGGAAGCAACAGTCAGAACATGACATGAAACAATGCTGCTGCTGCTAAGTCACTTCAGTCATGTCCGACTCTGTGCGACCCCATAGATGGCAGCCCACCAGGCTCCCCCATCCCTGGGATTCTCTAGGCAAGAACACTGGAGTGGCTTGCCATTTCCTTCTCCAATGCATGAAAGTGAAAAGTGAAAGGGAAATCGTTCAGTCGTGTCCGACTCTTCACGACCCCATGGACCGCAGCCTACCAGGCTCCTCTGTCCATGGGATTTTCCAGGCAAGAGTACTGGAGGAGGTGCCATCGCCTTACATGAAACAATGGACTGGTTCAAATTGGGAAAAGCATATGTCAAGCCTGCCTATTGTCACCTTGGTTATTTAACTTATATACAGAATATATCATGCAAAATGCCAGCCTGGATGAAGCACAAACTGGAATCAATATTGCCAGGAGAAACATCAATAACCTCAGATATGGAGATGACACCACCATTATGGCTGAAAGTGAAGAAAACTAAATAGCCTCTTGATGAAAGAGAAAGGAAAGAGTGAAAAAGCTGGCTTAAAACTCAGCATTCAAAAGCTAAGATCATGGCATCTGATCCCCTTACTTCATGGCAACTAGATGGGGAAGAAATGAAAACAGTGACAGACTTTATTGTCTTGGACTTCAAAATCACTGCGGACAGTGGCTGCAGACATGAAATTAAAAGAAGAAAAGCTCCTTGGAAGAAAAACTATGACAAACCTAGACAGCATATTATAAAGTAGAGCCATCACTTTGCTGACAAATATCTGTATAACCAAAGCTATAGTTTTTCCAGTAGTCATGTATAAATGTGAGAGCTGGACCATAAAGATCTGAGTGCTGAAGAACTGATGCTTTCAGTCTGTGGTGCTGGAGAAGACTCTTGAGAGTCGCTTGGACTGCAAGGAGATCCAACCAGTCCATCCTAAAGGAAATCAGTCCTGAATATTCATTGGAAGGACTGATGCTGAAGCTGAAGCTCCAATACTTTGGTCACCTGAAGCGAGGAGCCCATTCATTGGAAAAGACCTTGATGCTGGGAAAGACTGAGGGCAGGAGGAGAAGGGCATGACAGAGGATGAGCTGGTTGAATGGCATCACTGACTCAATGGACATGGCTTTGAGCAAGCTCTGGGAGATATTGAAGGACAGAGAAGCCTGGTGGGCTGCAGTTTGTGGGGTCACAAAGAGTCAGACATGACTGAGTGATTGAATAACAACTAGAAATTTAACAAATTTCTTAAAATGTCCTTATTTCATTTTTACATATGGTTGATTGTGTATTTGGATATGAATTACTAGAATGGATAGTATACACATCAAGCATTTGAAATGCACTCTGCTACTGTCCTCAAGGTTTCTAAGTTGCCTTGAAAAAGCACATGTGATTATTTTTCCTGATCTTTTGTATGTGCCCCCCTTTTTTCTCTGGAGGGTCTCCTTTTTATCCTTTTTATTATTATTATTATTATTATTTTCATTTATAGCTTTAGGCACTTGGTGGCAGGTTTTTTCAATCTGGAGACTTACATCTTTCAAAGGTGGAGAATTTTCTAGTTTTCTCTGTGAAACTCCTATTAGTCAGATATTGGGCCTCTTCATTTAATTGTTTTTCTTTCATCTTTCTCTCTTATTGGTTATCTTTTTGCAGTTTTGATCTTCCAGCTCTTTTGTAGAACTCTCATTCAAGTGATCTCTTTATGCTTTAATTTCTATTTCTTGTTCCATGAATGTGTCTTTTAAGCAGTTAGTTTTGTTCCAGGGGTTCAATACCTCTCTTACTCTCCCAGGATATTAATTAAAGCTTTTTTTTTTTTTGCTCCTTAAATCTGTTTTGGTTATTTTCTCATCTTAATTTTAGAAGCTTTCAGTTCTTTGATTTTGTTTCTAAGTAAGATAAAGGTCCTAAAATTTGAATAGGAAGTTCTATGGGTGTGGGTTGCATTTATGCATGGCTGAACCTCCTGTGTTTGCCAGACTGACCAGCCAGTTTCTATGTTGTGAATCCCCTACATGTTTGGATTCTTATTGGGGCTTTCTGTGAGGCAGTACATTTTCTCTTATATTTTCTTATGGGGAATTAACATGCCTACCAGATATCCAGAATTTGGTAGGAAAGGATGGCTCAGGGTCCACAGTTTAGTAAGCAAGTTCTAGTTTAATCCCGTTTGTCTTCCTTTGTATGCTAATTTGCAGTGTTCTGTGTTCGTGCCTGCAGGTGTGTTAGAAGTAGAACAGTCATCAGAAGGCACTCACAGTGAGTGGGGACTGGGGATGTGGGGCTAATTGCTCCTCAGCTGGTTTTTTCACTTACCCTGATATCTTCAGAGTGTTCCCAGTAATTCCAATTTCTGAGACTTTCTGGGGTTGTTAGGGACCAAATGAGTCAGTAGATCTATCCTTAACATTTTACTACTTCCATTCTTCTAAATTATTTCTCTGTTTACTGCAGTCTTCCAACACTGTGCCTTGGAATTACAGATTTATTCTAATTTTTTAAATAGCTCTTCAGATTTGTTGGTTTTCATGTATTTGATTTTTTTTTCCCCCCTGGATGTTAGGTTGTTGAGCTTTGAGAGAAGAAGAAATGGAAATGTCTTGAGTCCACCAACTTAAAACCACAAATCTGGTGATTAGATTTTGAGGGATAGATTTTCATTACTGTAAAAATTGCCAACATTTGTTTTTAAACAGGATACAGTTTATTAATTAGCACTT
Organism: Oreotragus oreotragus; assembly: GCA_006410675.1. Taxonomy (NCBI): domain Eukaryota; kingdom Metazoa; phylum Chordata; class Mammalia; order Artiodactyla; family Bovidae; genus Oreotragus; species Oreotragus oreotragus. Next base: position 502,139 of record SJYX01018444.1, read on the forward strand.
GCAACATTATCATGAAGTAAAGTAGAATATCTACTGTGGCTGCTGTAAGCAATGTTGTCCTACTAGAGAATCAACTGGAGAAACCAAATAAAGATCTAAACCTTTCTGGTAGGTATTGAGTCAGTATAGAGAATGTTAAGTTGCTCTTTCTGGTAAATGTTATCACATTTTCCTAGACTAATGTCATATTTCACATATGAGTACATGGCTGCCAAGATAAACAGAGCATGGGGCAAGGAAGAAAACTTTCACCACTGGATAGTTCTAGTAGTATACAGACAGGTTTCTATTCTTCTTTCTCTATTCTTCCTGCAGATTACTGAAACATTACAACAAAACATATTGCAATTATTTGAGTGAAAAAGGAATAAACCTTTATTGGCTGCCCACTCTGTACAGTATATAGTAGTGTGGCTTATACATTATTATCATTTCATCATTTTTTTCCTAGATATTAGTTATACTTCAAATTTATGTATATTTAGTGAGATTTCAAAGCATTGATTTCTGAATGAAATTTAAGAGATTCCCAGCATTTACTTGAATCATTTTTTGTGAAATTTCACATCTGCATAGCTACATTCATTTTTTAATGATTTAATTGTTTTTTTTTTTTTTTATTTTATTTTACTTTACAGTACTCTACTGGTTTTGGCATACATTGACATGAATCCGCCACGGGTGTACACGAACTACCAAACATGAACCCCCCTCCCTCCTCCCACACCCCATCATTCCTCCGGATCA